>VMDO01002818.1:0-85062 GCA_007922755.1 Pedetes capensis
TTCTACGTAATTGGCAAAATCTCTATAGATTAAGACAGACTGCTCCTGCAGATTGTGTGAAAACACTGCCATCCTGAGCTCTGGAGGGAGCACTGCTTCCTGCAGTATCAACTTCACCCGGTGGAACTAGGTGCCCACAGTGCACCTACAAGAACATACAAGTTTTTTTTTTTTTCTTTTTGTATGGGGATTTGAATCCAGGTTCTTGCTCCTGCTTTCTTTGTAGATGCTGGACCGCCGTGCTGCGCCCCCAGCCCATATTTTTTTACTTTTTGAGACAGGGGCTTGCTGGGTTGCACAAACTGCCTCTGATCTCAGGATTGTGGTCCTCCCACCTCTGCCCCCCAAGCCACTGGGATTGCAGGCGTGTACCACCACACCTGACTAGAAGTGTTTTATATGTGTGTGTGAGCGTGTATGCATGGTTTTGTTTTTGTTTTTGTTTTGATTTTGTTTTTTGTTTCTTGGTGTTTTTTTTTGTTGTTGTTTGTTTTTGTTGTTTTATATGGGGGTTTGAAACCAGGGTCTTGTGCCTATTCGCTTTGTAGGTGCTGGATCGCCGCGCTGCATCCCCAGTCCATATTTTTTTTACTTTTTGAGACAGAGTCTCACTGGGTTGCGCAGGCTCCCTGTGATCTTGGGCTTGGGATCCTCCTGCCTCCACCCCCCAAGCCACTGGGATTGTAGGTGTACACCACTGCACCTGACTACAAGCGATTTTATACGTGGGTGGGAGCGTGTATGCGTGAGGTTTTTTATTTTCTTTTTTTATTTTTATTTTTTCTTCCTTTCTTGTTTTACTCTCTTCCCTCTTTCTGTTCTCCTTCTCCTTTTCTTATGCTATATATGTGTCCTTGTATTAATTATTTTGCCTACAGCTGTAGCCCTGTGGCATCTGATCTCATCAGATCTCAGAAGCTAAGCAGGGTCGGGCCTGGTTAGTACCTGGATGGGAGACCGCCTGGGAACACCAGAAGCTGTAGGCTTGGAAGAAGGACCTGGCAACCCACTCCCAAAAATCAGTCTGCCATTGAAAACCCTATGAACAGCAGAGAAGCGCTGACAATAGTGTTTCCCCTGTTGTACAGAGGGTCGCTATGAGTCGGATACCGACTTGACGGCACCTAACAACAACAACAATTAATTATCCTGACCCTGCTTAGCGTCCGTTATCTGATGGGATCAGATGCCACAGGGCTACAGCTGCAGCCCTCATTTGTAATATGAACACAATAACATGCCTTTCTGTTTTATATCTGTATATAATACAAAATGCTTGAAAAACACATCAGAAAGCTTAACATAGTATAGAAGTTTATGAGATTATTGTTGAAGGTTTGTTGAAGGATGCTGTTGAGTTGTGTCTGACTCATAGTGACTTTCATAGAGTTTCCAATGGCTGGTTGCTTTGGGATTCTTTCAGAAGTGGATTGCCAGATCCTTCTCCAATTTTTGTGGTGCTTGGGATTAAATTCAGGTCCTCAGAGGGTGCAGCATGGCTCTACTAACAGAGCTAAATCCCAGCCCCTTATTATTACTTAAAAATGAAGGTAAGTTTAAAATAAAATTGAAGCAGTCTTGATGGGCTCAGCTTCTCTACATAATAACTGCAGATGGTTATTTTTATAGGCCTTCAAGACAACAAGCATACAGCCTCATTTACTTTTAAATATCTTTTCTAATAGGAAAGTTTGAAATTACTTCTGACTCATCAATTGTGTTTTCTCCCTTCATGCTTTCTAAAATTACTGGCTCCTTGCAGACTATTTTCTAAAGATCATTTCTAAATTTCATACAATCATAGGATAATCTAATCCACAAGTTTTTATCTTTCTTTGAGTTTAGAGTACTTTAAGGTGTAGCAGCTCAGTTTTGAAGCAAATAAATGTAGAGGTGCTGTACTTGAAGGAAGAATTGAAGGAACTCTGGAGCTATACTTGCTGGCTTCTCTTTATAGGGTGCATGGAACTGCAAGACTCTTAGAGCATAGTTAGAAAACTGTTAACCAGATCCAACAACATCTTCAGTTATTCTTTGTTGTCATGTCTTCCTCCTCTTCCTCTTCCTCATCTTCCTTCTCCTAATCCTCCTCATCCCTCTTCTACATCCTCTTCTTCCTCCTACATTTTTTTTGAGAGGGAACTAAGATCCAAAGACAGTGGGTAAATTATTCAACATCAAGCAACTTGTGAAAAGTATTCTCCACTTACCCTCAACTTGTTATGCATAATGTTTGTAATCAGTAATACTCTAAACTTGTGACTTTTACAGTTAGCTAAAATTCTTCTTGTAATGGACATAGTGATAATTTCCTAATATTCTTTCTACTTCAGATCATCAGTCTAAGCTAATCAATACCAATCTATTCCTCATGCCACTCTGTGGTTCAACATGAGCATGTGATCCAATTCTGGCAAGCAGGAGGTGGTTTTATGAAACTTTTTCCATTCTCTTTAAAAAGAGTCCCAGAATGACACAATCACTACATAATACCTGAATTGACCTCTTGTTACTAGTACAAGGAAGAAGAGTTCTACATGTGGAAAGTGGGGAAATTAACAAATTTTTGGTAATATACATTGATTGTTGAAATGAACCAATATTAGTATCTTAGTAAATTTAGTCCAAACTAACTTTGGACTCTCCATTATGTGAGAGTAAGTTTCCTTATTATTTTGTAGGTTAGTTATAGTTTTCTGATACTTATAACCAAAAAATCCTAACTGATATTCTGACATTGTGTTTTTCATTATAGAATGTTTATGACATATATGTAAAGTGAACTACTTAAAGGTCTTCTCATAGTCCAAGAAATTCCTTTTGCTCTTTGATTAACTTTTGGTTTTTCCTCTGAAACTGTACCCTAAGGAATCTGCTTTTCCTTCTTTCATAGTCCTTCTTTCAGTGAGTTTATACTCCTTAATTCAATCATTCACTTCATTTGGATGGCATACATATTTCCAGCCTCAGATTTCTCTTAATCTCAAATTTTATGTCTGACTCTATCTATCTATCTATCTATCTATCTATCTATCTATCTATCTATCTATCTATCTATCTTTACATCCATCCATCTTTTAGAGATAGGAACTTGCTTTGTTGTGCAGGTTGGCCTTGAGCTCCTGCACTTGAGCTATCCTCTGCCTCACCCTCCTGAGTAGAAGAGACTACAAGTGTATCCCACTATACTTAGCTCTCCAGTTATATATTTTTAACTGCCTGTAAGTTATCTCCTTTTATGTCTTGTTGTAAATTCAGGGCTAATTGGTTACATATTGGATTCCTCACTGTCCCATCCTCACCCCTGAAAAAAAAAATTCATACAACTCTCCTTTCAAAACAAACCATCCCGCTGCCTGTGAAGGTGAGCTATCACTGGTGGACTGAAACTCTGGGAAAATTCATCATGTTTCCCCTTTCATAATTTGAAAAAATATAAATGAAGGATTTTGTGAGAATAATAACATTTTATGGCTCAGGATCAATGATTTGTACCTTTTGGCTTCTGTCTCAGAACATTTTCTATCTCTTACCTAAGAACAAATTTTACATAGTCTTAAATGTTTCATCTCTTCATTAATGAAATAGACTTCCATTTCCTTTTCATTTTTATGTTTCTACTTCTCACATTTCACTACCCACTTTTCATTTTAGCTTCACCTACACACTCTGGAATCATCTTTGAATCATCTTTTTCCTTTATTCTTTTTGTTCAATCAATTACATCTTCCTGCAGTATGTCTCATATTTTCCATTCTCCATTTTTAATAGTGCAGACACTCCTTGTCTCATGCCTGGATTAATATTAATAACCTCTCAGCCAGTGTTCTTTTCTCCAGATTTCATTCATTCTTTTTGACAGAATTACACCTATGGCAATAAAGATTCTATATATTTAACATTGTTTCCTACTACTTCCTGTCAAGCATCTTCCATTCTGTTTTAGTCAGAATATTTGTTGCCATTGATGTAATTCCTAGTTCTGCCATTTTGCTTTTGCATTCTTCTAGCTTTCCTCCCTGCTCCTGAAATGCCTTTTCTCAACTTGTTTTTAGGTGCTGTTGAGTTGGGTCTGACTCATAGTGACTCTGTACAACAGAACGAAGCACTACCCAACACAATGCCATGCTGGGCAGTACTGTCAGTGTTTCTCTGCTGTTCATAGGGTTTTCAATGAATGATTGTTTCAGGGGTGGGCTGCTAAGCCCTTCTCCCAAGCCTACAGCACCTGGTACTCCCAGGTGGTCTTCCATTACAAGGACTAACCAGGCCTGACCCTACTTAGCTTCCAAGATCATATGCCAGGGTAGTATGGCTGTAGACCTTCTCAACTTGAGATAGGGAAACAGATGGCACTTTGGAATTGGTAATTTGGAAAAGTTTAATGGAGAAGATATTCTATAATTGTGGACATATTTAAGGGAAACCAACAAAGGATGCTAAAGCATCTCTGGATAAAGGTAGTGTGGGGGATGATTACTGCACCTACAACCTGAAGTAGCAAGGAACTAAAACAGAAGGTGGAATATGGAGAGAACTGTAGCTATGACTACAGAAGGAAGTCAGAAGTCAGAAGCTATGAACTGTTAAAGATACAGAACCATTGCCAAATTGTGGTCAGATAGGGAGAGAGCGAGGAAAATACTTCAGTCTCTTTGTTTTACTGGCCTACTGATACACTGGTGCCTCCCACAGGCTTAACCCACCTAGGAGACAGAGGGCGGAGGGGATTTGCTATAGTGACAAAGACTACCACACTGGGCACAGAGCAGTATGGAGAGAGGATGGAAGGTGATCCAGGAGGGAGAAGTGAAGGGCATCCAACCTATTACTCATTTTCTAAGGCCCGAAGTCAAGATTTTCCTTACTTTAATACATGCTAATTGCTCTCCTCATATCAGACATTAATTCACCTGCCAGCTTTTCTGAGAATAGAGCTTTATCTCTTGATCTACATGGTTACTTTAGTAGTCATTTGATGTAGTGTTCATATCCAAAGGTGGTATGTGAGTTAATACCTAACCCTTTCTACTGGATTTTAATTGGGAATTAAGATATAATTAGGTGGAACTGTAACACAAAGAATGCTGAGGCATTGGCAGCATCCCTGTTTTGTGCTCCTCTTGTTTCAGTTTCCTTGATTCTATATTCTTAGGTTTCCTCAGATCTCAGTTGACTGTATTCTCAGCATTCCGTATTGGTTTCTTTAAACTGTGAATGTTGGAGTTCTTTAGGACTTAGTCATTTGTCATCTTCTCTCCTCTAATAACTTGTTTCCATAGTTTTAAGTATAATTTTGAAAACTAAACAAGAGTTTGTTACTTACCCAGTTCTTCATACTTTGGGAAATTGAAATATATTAAAATTCTTTTTTTTAAAACAGTATTGTATTTTGAGACAGGGTCTTGCTAAGTTTTGCAGATTGCCTCTGGCCTCATGTTTGCCATCCTCCTGCCTTAGCCTTTTGAGTCACTGGGATTATAGGTGTGTGCCACTGTGCCAGGTGCTGGGATTCTTAATTGTAAGCTGACTTAGTCAGCAGATGAATTTAATGAAAGAAGTTGGTCACTCAAGACTTGAAAAATGGTTAGAAGCAAGAGATGTTATACAATATTCAAGGTCACAACATAAAACCAGCCTCCGCTGCTAATTACTGTAATCTATAGCTTGCGCCATCACTACTGACCGTAGTGGATGTTGCTGTTGCCACTGTTGCAGGGGTATCATTGTTGCCCATAATTTAAAGTCACTAGCACTGCCCCCACTGCCTACCAAGAGATGGACTTCCAATAGTTCTTGTTTTTGTGGCACCAGGTCCTATCAAACATCTCAGACAGGTGCATTTGGTTAGCAAAGTCAGTCTTCATGCTTATGAAATGAGTATTTAGCATTTCAGGGGCTGGGATTTAGCTCAGTTGGTAGAGCACTGCGCTGCAGTCTCTGAGATCCCGAGTTCAATTCCCAGCACCGCAAAAATGGGAGAAGGACCTGGCAATCCACTCCCAAGGCAGTCCCAAAACAGTCAGCCATTGAAAACCCTATGAGGGTCGCTATGAGTCAGATACCGACTCGACGGCACCTAACAACAACAACAACATTTAGCATTTTGTCTTCTGTGTTCAGCAGTGGGCTCTTCCAGAATACAAAGGGAGTTCAGATGATGTGTACTTGTTGTTGTTGTTGTTAGGTGCCGTCGAGTCAGTATCTGACTCATAGTGACCTTCCTACAACAGGTGAAACACATAGGGTGTTCATAGGGTTTACAATGACGGATTGATTTTTGGGAGTGGGTTGCCAGGTCCTTCTCCCAAGCCTATAGCACCTGGTGTTCCCAGGCAGTCTCCCATTCAAGTACTAACCACGCCTGCCTTGCTTAGCTTCCAAGATCTGATGGGATCGGATGCCACAAGGCTAGGGTTGCAGGTGACATGTACTTAAGACTGTAAAAACCAGATCCTTGAATATTTAAAGAGTCAGTATGCAGAGAACAGCAGTGCAGTCAGCTGCATACCAATTCAGAAGTTGGTGTGTTAGGATTTTAATGTATTTGATTGGTATCTGCTAAACTCAGTGAACATGTAAGTTCACAGATGAAGTGCTGTTTTATATCCCTCAATTCTACCCTACACAACACTGCTAGAGTTATTTTTTCAAACAAATCTTATGTCACTCTCCTACTCAAAATCCTCCCTTGGTTAATTTCCCGTTTTCTCTAGGATAAAATTAAATGTCTTTAGTTTGGCATACAGATCTCTCCCAATATTTGAATCCTGCCAAATTTCTAGCCACAGCTACCAATATTCTCCTCCTTCCTTTGTAATAACATGTAAGTGCCAGTTGTTTCATATTATTTTGGTTTCCCTGAAAAATACCATGGTCTTTCATGTTTCTGTGCTTTTGTGCATGTAGAACATTTTGCCTAGAATGTCTATTCTTTTTTTGACCTCTTTGCAAATTTATCTTTAAAGACAGTTCAAATGTCACTTTCTGTGACTGTTTTGATTCCTGCAACCAAACATACATTCCTGTAATGTAGCACTAATCACATTATATTGTAATTATTTCTTACTTTTTTGGTACTAGATGCTATCGAACTTGGGAATTGAGAATCCTTTATTATTATCAATTTTTTCAGATTTTGTAAAGTAGTGAATGAGAATGTCCATCTTCCTACTGGTTAGTTAATGTACTCTTTCTAAGATGCAAAGTAATGCCTTCTATCCCCCATGTTATTGGCCTTCCTATTCTGTAGCCACGCCTGCAGCTGTACTACTGTGACGTCCAATCCTGTCAGATCTCTGAAGCTAAGCAGGTTTGGTCCTGGTTAGTACTTGGATGGGAGACCTCCTGAGAACACCAGGTGCTGTAGGCTTGGGAGAAGGACTTGGCAGCTCACTCCCCAAAAACAAACAAACAAACCAAAACAATTAGGCATTGAAAATCCTATGAATAGCAGAGAAGCACTGACAGTAGTGTTAAGCCAGTTGTACATAGGGTTGTTACAAGTCTGACACCAACTTGACAGCACCTAACAATAATTCTGTAGTTATACATTGCACTCCCACCTTGGCTAATCTTACAAGGAAGCTAGGGGAAGCAGATCTTGTTGGACCAATAGAATTATCTTGATAAATGAATTATAATTATAGGTTTAAAGATGAACTTTGAAACTGTCAGGAAAGTACCTTACTTTGGTGAAATATACTGAATTTTCTCTTTGGTATTTCCTATTTTAAGGAACTAAAAAAAGCAGCTTCAGATATGATAAAGTTGAAGGTCACATGTAAGATGGGAGAAGAAGACATCAATCTAAAAATTAAAGAACAAAAATGTGAAGAACTTCAAGAAAGACTCAGTATGGTATTTGGTTAAATGTGTTCAAGTTTATAAAATTAATGTTTTGCAATGAATATATGACAATTTCAAGATTATAACAAAATATTCCTTCTTTGTAAATTAATATATATAGGAAAAATTAAATATGACTGAGCCATGGTGCATACTTATAATCTTGGTGACTCAGGAGGCTGAGGCAGGAGGATTGTAAATTTGAGGCCAGAGGCAGCCTATACAATCTAGCAAGACCCCAACTTAAAAAATAAAAAAAGGGGCTAGGAGTGCAGTTCAGTGGTAGAGTACTTGCGTAGCATGTGCAAGGCATTGGGTGTAACCCCCAACTACTGCAAAAAAAAGTTTTTTTAAAAAAATTATTAAATAATACTTGCTATCAGCAAAGCTTTAGGGCAACAAAACTTGGCTGACCCATTTTATTTCCACTCAGATATGGTTTCAGATAATCTTACGGTACAGTGATGCCTCCAAACAGCTTTAGAGATGAGAAATGTTGTAGTTTTAACATTTACAAGTTTGTACTAGCCTACATTGCCTACAGCCATACCACCCTGGCATCCAGTCTTGTCAGGTCTCGGAAGCTAAACGTGGTCAGGCCTGATTAGTACTTGGATGGGAGACTGCCTGGGAATACCAGGTGCTGTAGGCTTGGGAGAAGGACCTAGTAGCCCACTCCTGAAACATTCATTCATTGAAAACCCTATTAATAACAGAGAAGCACTGACAGTGCTGGGCATGGCACAGTGTTGGGGAGTGTTTCATCTGTTGTATATTGGGTCACTATGAGTTGGACCTGACTTGAAGGAACCTAACAACAACCAGCATAGATTCTAGTACATTTTTCAGTTCACTAGAGCCACTTTTTCAACCACAAAGAAATTTGAGTATTGAATATAGAATTTGCATAATTTTATATCATAACTTTAAAATTATTCAATTCTGAAGGAATTAGAATTAAATAAGAAGATTAAAGAAGAACTTACCCATATTCGAGAAGAAAAACAGGTAAGCAATCATCAGATATTTTGGAAGCCTATAAATATTTTGAAAATCAGTTATAGTGTAAGTTAAACAGAAATGGAATCATGCTTATCTAGTTAAATGTATACTACATAGTAAGCACTCAGTTAATGTATGTGGAATATACATATGTATACCTTTTTAACCAGCCACATATATATTTCTGTGTTTAAAAAAATCAATTTTTTTCTTTCTTTAGATCACTGATGCCCTAACAGATAATTGTTGAAATATATTTGTACATAATGCATGCTTTTTAGAACATTATTCTGTCAGTTGGCTCTATTTGATATTAATAATTCTTTTATTTATAAAAGGTTTGTGAAAGAAAACTCTTCTTATCCTTCTCTCTCCTACTTTTTTCCATTTGATTCATGATACCCTCGTCCATTATAACATTTTATAAAATTATAGCCCATGTGACATTTTAGTAGAAATCTAGTTACTATTTGGGAGTGGGCAAGGCAACAACTTTATTTTAGTTTTGAATTCTTCATATTTTTCGACAATGTCTTAGAAACTATGGCCCATTTCAAAAAATATAATTGTTTTAGAGACTCCTGGAATTAGTATTTTGTAGGAAAGTATGTTATAGAAATTATTTTAGAGAGTAAGTTAGAATATATGCCATTAATTTAAAATAAAGTATTGACATTATACTAGAAAGATAATGGGTTAAGAAATTATAGAACATGCATTTGAAGAATGAGTTTAGAAACAGACCTATTATCTTATTGTTTTAAAATTAATATATTTATATATTTTTAAAGGATATTATCAGTTCTTTTCAACATATGCAGCAGTTACTTCAGCAACAAATTCAAGCCAACAATGAAATGGATGCAGAATTGAAGGGGCTGAAAGAAAATAATCAGGTCATATAAATACTGTTTTAATATATTTCTATCTAATGAACTTTGTTAGTTGCGTTCATGTGTCTAGTTTTACCAAGATCATTCTGAATTTTAGGGGTAAGATACTAGATTCCTTCAACTTTTGGTGTCAATGTCTAAAATAATAAAATTTTTTCAACATTTAAGTAGCTTATTAAATATTAAATTTTAGAAAATGACTTCATTTTATAACAGGGTGAGTGGATTTTTTCCTTTGTTTTAGAATTATGGTCAAGCTCTAAAACTGAAAATAAAAGGTGAATGTATTAACCACTCTTTTTTTTTGTGGTACTGGGGGTTGAACACAGAGCCTCGTGCTTGCATGCTTTGCAAATGCTGTACTACTGAGCTGCAACCCCAGTCCATCTTTTTAGTTTTTGAGGCAGGGTCTTGCTAAATTACTCAGACTGCCTCTGGTCTCAAACTTGCGATGCTCCTGCCTCTGCCTCCCGAGCCACTGGGATTATAGGTGTGCGCCACCATGCTCAGTTGACTGAGTATTATGATTTTTTTTTTCAGTACTGAGGGCTGAACCCAGGGTCTGGCACTTGTATGCTTTGTAAGTGCTGGACCTCTGAGCTGCACCTCCAGCCCATTTTTTTACTTTTTTTTGAGACAGGGTCTCACTAAGTTATGCAGACTGCCTCTGGTCTTGAACTTGTTATCCTCCTGCCTCTGCCTCCTGAGCTGCTGGGATTACAGGTATGCACTACTGTGCCCGGCTAGTATTATAACTTTAATACCTTAAATATGTATACATTTTTAGTATGGTTGCATAGGGACTCATTCTCAGAAGGGCCTCCCTTCAGTTTAATTTTTATAGCCATTGTCTTGAAGTTTTTATTAATTTTTATCTTTGAACTTATGTTTTATAAACTAAGTCTGATGGGACAGTGGGTCATGCACTGGAGGCTTAGATTCTCAGCTCAGGCATCTTCTTGTCTCTGTTGCCTCCCAGTCTCAGTTCTTAGGTGCTGACTTTTCTTCTCTTTGATGTGCTGGACCCTGCCTGGCATCTTCTTCCTTGCTTGTTTTCTACCACTACTGCAGGTTGACTGGGTCATATTTATGGGTAAAGTCCTGTGCTGTGCTCTTGACCTTCTTGGTGGGAGCCTAGGTTCAGTTAGGGAGGGTTTGGGTTGAAAACATGTATCCTGCACAATTTTAGGGGAGGCATGTCAGCATCTGTCCTTGTTGCAGGTTGACAGTACCATGGCATGGTAGGCAGGTGACTTGGCAGGGCAGGGTAAGTCCCTAGTCCAGATCCTGACTACATCCCTGCCTGACAGTTGCAATCTCTTAGTCACCCATGTGCCATGGGTTGGGATGAGGGCCTAGGTAAGGGAAGATAGACTTCCCTATTCTGTACCAGATCAAGGTACGTGGATGAAGCAGCTGGCAGGAAGAAGGGAGACCTGAGAGCTGGTAGATCTCATGCTGAGTTGGACAGTGAGGCCCTTAGGTATTAGTGAGCGGTTGCATTTGTTCTGTGAGTTTTCCCCTGCCTGGGGGATAATTAATAGAGAATGTGCTCAAAAAGGAAAAAAATATATTTTATACCTTTAATAGTACTTTTCCTGATTTTTTCATTTTACCTTAGGCCACAGAAATTATGTAGTCTGTCATCGTTGAATGGAACCAGATTTAGCCTGACCAATACAATTTATCTCCTCACCATTGATGTTCTATGGTTTGTCAAATAAAGAGAGTTTTACCTGCCTCTAGGAGTAAGATGTAGGAGTTAGATGTCAAATAGGGAGAGGGAGAGAATCCCCTGAAGTACAAAAAGGAGCTGAAACATGAATTTCTAGGGTGAACATAATGTTGTTGTTAGGTGCCATCAAGTTGTGTCTGATTTATAGCGACCTTCAAAGGGTTTTCAATGGCGGATTGTTTCGGGATTGCCTCGGGAGTGCATGGCCACATCCTTCTCCCATTTTTGTGGTGGTGGGAATTGAACTTAGGAACTCAGAGACTGCAGAACAGCGCTCTACCAACTGAGCTAAATCCCAGCCCCCAAACATAATATTAGAGATTAGCTAATCCAGCTAATTTACTTCATGATGAAATAGAGACCCCTGAAAGTGTAAAGCGATGTTGTTCAAGGTCTCATAATTAATGGCAAAGCCAGAATCAAACCTTTGTCTTGGTTCTAATTCTGCAGTATGTCTACAACATTATACTAAGATATTTTTCCCTAGATCTTTAAGAGGTGCTGATTTTGTTAGATCAGTTATACTAAAACCACAGCTCTCAGATTGTGTCTTTATGTGCTCCATGTCCAATGCTTATTATTGTTGAATTTTAAGGAGCCTATAGTGGTCATAAATATATAGTTATGTATTTCTTTGTGTTAACTGACTATAAATATGGTCTCTTTAACTATTAATTATGAATACAAATATCTTAGATAATGCAAATGCCTTAAATTGCCATAGTAGTACCTGTCCCTTGATAGTACATATAGTTACCTAGATTGTATAGAGATTCCACACAGTAAAATTTCACAGTATTGTCAAAACCAGAATTGTTAGTTTATATTGATAAGGAATAATATTAAGAAAACACCACCATCTATATCACTATAATTTTATAAACTAGAACATTTTAACATAAAAAGATATTAAGGATATAACCTCAATATAAAGAACAGTTTTTAAAAGAAATGTCATTTGGTGACCTTATATTGACATTTTTTGCCATGGACAAGTGAAAATTTTGTCATGGATCAGTGCTTGTGCAGACTGGTGTCTGAGAACCATTGATATATAGCATAACAAAATATTAATGTTGAACTGTTGCTAAGGATTATGCTGCATAGATATCACAAGTGTTTTCTTGAGGAGCATTCTAATTCCACCTGTACTAAAAAGGATCATTACTCTTGGTAATGGCCAACTGTTTTTCAGTGCTATGCAATTATACTGTCATCTGTCTTACTTTTTTAGTAGTAAATTTTAGAGCACAGACATCTAAATTTTTGTGATTGAAAGTATTTTCTATCACTTAATTATACTTTAGTCTAATTATAAGCATAGTTGTATTTCTATAGTCATAATATTAAAAAATTACTTTGTTCATATAGTTATGTATCAACATAATATTAACTAGGGCAATTTATTGTTTTTTGGTAGATTAATGCATTGGCAGATGATTTTATTTTGACCTTTTACCATATCTGTTTTTCATAGATGTTATTCACATTTGTTAATCCAGTTGCAAATAATAACAATTTCTTTGTAAAACATAAACTACCGGAGGACAGCAACATTTTCACTGATGCAGCATAAAAACATAAAATAGTGTCAGGCACAAAGTAGGACCTCAATAAATTTTATTAAATGAATGAATGATGTGCAGCAAATAAACTCACATTACCCTAAGTTCAGATATTGCCTGGTCAGAGCTTCAGGTTAAACATATTGAATTAAACCAGCATTCACTTCTACTTCCTTCTGAAACTACAATAAAATAGCATTAATGAATCCCAAGGACAAGAAAATGAAGGAGAAAACAAAGTTTTAAATTTGTGAACCAGATAGACAAATGGTAATTTATTTAGTGCATAAGAGGAAGTAGAAACCTAAGTCAAAGATGCAGAAATAGGGGCCAGGAGATGTGGATTGGTGATAGAGCCCTTGCCTCTCCTGTGTGAGACACTGGGTTCTATCCCTAGTAACACCAAAAAAATTAACTAAACAAACAAAAGTAAAAATCCCAGAAATGCTCAGGATTTCTAAGTATCATGTGCCTCTAGAAATAAGATATATAATTGAAGCCTGAAGCAGGATTTGTAGGTATCATGTGCCTCTAAAAATAGGATATACAATTGAAGCCTGAAGCTGGAGTATCCATATACGAGAGTATTGCAAACCTCCTTCCCACCACCACCAATAAACATTTGAATTTGAAGGACTGGTGAGATTGAGAAATATCCATTGGTATACTGGAGCCAGCTTGTAGAAATGAGAACTTGTTGGTAGATATTGAGAATTTTTGTGAATTGCTTATTAAAATAGTTGTTGTTGTTGTTAGGTGCTGTCGAGTCGGTATCCAACTCATAGCGACCCTCTGTACAACAGGGGAAACACTATTGTCAGTGCTTCTCTGCTGTTCATAGGGTTTTCAATGGCAGATTGATTTTTTGGGAGGGGTTTGCCAGGTCCTTCTCCCAAGCCTATAGCTTTCTGGTGTTCCCAGGCGGTCTCCCATCCAGGTACTAACCAGGCCCAGCCCTGCTTAGCTTCCAAGATCTGACAGGATCGGATGCCACAGGGCTACAGCTGCAGGCATTAAAATAGTAGTGGCCTGAAATTGACCATGGCAGGAATATTTAACACTAATGAAAATAGCAAATGCTGCAAATTAGGTTTTTCGCTCCACTTTTTAAAGAGCCAATGTACCAGTACCTCACTTGTTGTTGTTGTTAGGTGCCATTGAGTCGTGTCCAACTCATAGCGACCCTATGTACAGCAGATCGAAACACTTCCTGATTCTGTGCCAGGAACACGATCTTATTTATGTTTAAGCCCATTGTTGCAGACACTGTATTAATCCATCTGGTGGAGGGCTTTCCTTTTTTTCGTTGACCTACCACTCTAAGTACCTCACTAGAAGTATTATATTGAAAGTGGAGTCAAAAGGCTAACTACTGCCAGATGCTATGGCACAGGCCTTCTAATCCCAGTGTCTTGGGAGGCTGAGGCAGGAAGAATGCAAGTTCAAGACCAGAAGCAGCCTGTGCAACATAGTGAAACACTGTCTTAAAATAAAAAATAAGAAGTGGTCTGGGGCTACAGCTAATGGTAGAGTACTTGCCTAGCATCTGTGAGGCATTGGGTTCAACCCCTCAGTACTGAAAAAAAAAAAAAAGTCTTAATACTGAAGGAGGACCTCCCAATGTAGTTTCCCTATTTTGAAGGTAGCAAGCCTAAATTCCAGGAAGTAGAATGGAAGATTTCTGGGGGAACTAACCTGCCAGAGAGAAATAGCTGCTGCAATTAAGCTCTCCAAATGAAATAGATCCTCAGATCAACCTACAGTGGAACCTACAACTTGACAAAATTTTCAGACTGCTTTTAAATACCTCCTTTGTGTGTATGTGTGTGTGTATGCAGTACTTGGAGGTTGAATACAGGGTCTCACATATGCTTTGCACCTTCCAACCTCCTCCCCTTTTTTTAAGCAGTACTAGAGGTGGGTTGAACTCAGGGCCTCACACATGCTTTGTAAATATTCTACCACTGAGCCCATATTTCACTTTTTATTTTGAGACAGGGTCTCGCTAATTTATGCTAGTTGTCTCTGGCCTCGAACTTGTGACCCTCCTGCTTCCACCTCCCGAGTTGCTGGGATTACAAGCATGTACCGTCACTCCTAGCCCTCAGCCCTAGTTTTACTTTTTGAGACAGGATCTCAGCAAGTTGCGCAGGCTGCCTTTTTGGTCTCAAACTCATGATTCTCCTGCCTCTGACTCCTCAGTCACTGGGATTACAGGTGTGTGCCACTGTGCCCGGCTAAATATCTCTTTGTGTATGTGTGTGGGGGGGGTTACTGGGGAGCTGAACATAGGGCCTAGTGCATACTTACCAAGTGCTCTACCACTAGGCTGCACCCCACCCCCTTTTTGTTTTTTATCTTGAGACAGGGTCTCTCTAAATTACACAGGCTGCCTCTGCCCTCAAACCTGTAATTCTCCTGCCACTGCCTCCTGAATCGCTGGGATTATAGGCATATGCCACTGCACCTGGAAGTACCTCATTCTTAAATATGCTCAGGTAGTTAAGAATCACTGGACATCTGAAGAAAGCTTTCAACATGAAAAACAGACCAAACAAACTAGTCATTTAAAAAATGTAGAAACTAAGAAAATGTACTTATAGGAAATACATTTATTAATCCACAAAACAAGAATTGTTGTTGTTGTTGTTGTTAGGTGCCATTGAGACGGTATCTGACTCATTGTGACCCTCATAGGGTTTTCAGTGGCTGACTGTTTCAGGATTGCCTTGGGAGTGGATTGCCAGGCCCTTTTCCCATTTTTGCAGTGCTGGGAATTGAACTCGGGACCTCAGAGACTGCAGCGCAGCGCTCTGCCAACTGAGCTAAATCCCAGCCCTAAACAAGAATTAGGAGTCCATAAAGAAGCACTCAAGGAACAAAGGAGAGCCCCTAAAGCAAATATATTAACAGACATAAAAATTGCAATGGAAAGGTTGGAAAATGATGTTGAGATGGTCTTGTAGAAAGTGGAACCAAAACATAAGAAGATAGAAAAGAAGAGGGGAAGAAAATTTAGGAGGACAGTCTAAGAAATGTGAGTTCCAGAGAGAACAGAATATGGAGGGAGAAGGCAAGGTGCAGTGGCTTACACCTGTAATCTCAGTGAGCCAAGAGGCAGAGGCAGGAGGATTACACGTTTGAAGTCAGAGGCAGCCTGCATAACTCACCAAGACCCTGTTTTAAGATAAAAAATAAAGTACGGGCTGGGGGCGCAGCTCAGTGGCAGAGCATTTGCAAAGTATGTGTGAGGCCCTGAGTTCAACCCCCAAATACCACAAAGAAAAAGAAGGGAGGAAGAGGGGGAGGAGGAGGAGAGGAAAGAAAAGAAAAAAAAATGGAGGGAGAAAGAATGATCAAAGAAATAATATACAAAATTTACCCAGGCCTGAAGGATATCAATGTGTCTTGCCCAATACCAATATATTTCATTATGAAATTTTGTACTATGCATAAAGAGATGATTCTAAAACTCTGTGGAGAAAAGCATGACACATAAAGGATTAGAAATGAGAATGACAACATTGACTTCAGACTTTTTGATGGCAACACTGGAGGTTAGAACAAAATAGAATCATGTCTGCAGAGGTTGGGAAGAAATAGATTCCCAAAGTAGAGTTGTACTGTACTCATTGTTTGTTGTTAGGTGCCATTGAGTTGGATCCGACTCATAGTGACCCTAAGTCCAACACAACAAAACACTACCCAACATTATGCTGTACACACAGTGTTTTTATGGTTGAGCCCATTATTGCAGACACTGTATTTCTCCTCATCTTGAGTCATGCCACATCAGCAAAAGGAGCTCCTAGGGGTTTTACTCATCCCCCTCATTAAGATCAACTACTTTAAGGAGGAAGCTCTTCCCCAGGCATTTCTTGAATGCCTTCTAGCCTGGGGTTCTTCCTTTTTTCGTTGTAGATCCACCATTCTTCCATTCTAGGGCTTGGTCCCTTCTGACAACTTACCAAATATATCAGACACAGTCTAGCCATCCTTGCTTCCAAGCAGCACTCTGGTTGCACTCCTTCTAGTACAAATCTGTTGGTTCTTTTGGCAGTCCATGGTATATTTAATATTCATCTCTAGCACCATAATTCACAAGAATCAGTTCTTCCCTTCTCTTCCTTATTCATTGTCCAGGTTTCACAACCATATGATGCAATTCATATCATGAGTCAGGCTCACCTTCGTCTTCAATGCGTTACCTTTACTTTTCAATACTTTGTTTTTGTTTGTTTTTGTTGTTGTTGTTAGGTGTTGTCAAATTGGGTCTTGCCCATAGTGACCTCAAAGGGTTTACAATGGCTGATTATTTCGGGATTGCTTTGGGAGTGGATTGCTGTGTCCTCCCATTTGTGTGGTGCTAGGAATCAAACCCAGAGTCCTCAGAGAGTGCGGAGCAGCATTCTACAAATTGAGCTAAACCCTAGCCCCTTTCCACATTTTAGAGAGGTATTTATGTGCTGCTGCTTCCATGGGTGTTGATCGTAGAACCAAGTAAAGCAAAATCTTGGACAGTCTCAATCCTTTCTCTGTTTATCATGAAGTTGTATACTGATCCAGTTATAAGGATTTTTGTTTTCCTGATATTGAGACTTAATCCATTTTGAAGGCTCTGTTCTTTGATCTTTATCAGTAAATGTTTCAAATCCTCTTCACTTTGAGCAAGTAGAGTTGTGTCATCTGTATAACATAGGTTGTTAATGAGTCTTCCTCCAATCCTGGTTCTGCATTCTTCTTCATAAAGTCTAGCTTCTCAGATTATTTGCTTATCATAGAGATTGAAGAGGTCCATTGAAAGGATACAGCCCTGAGACACATGTTTCTTGACTTTAAACCAAGCAGTGTTTTCTTGTTCTATTCACACGACTTCCTCCAGGACCATGTACAGATTCATCATGAATACAATTAAGTGCCCCAGTATTCTCATTCTTCACAGTGTTATCCATGATTTGTTATCATCCACAGTCAAATGCCTTTGCATAGTGAATAATACATAGATAGACAACTTTCTGGTATTCTCTGCTTTTGGCCAATATCCATCTGACATCAGCAATGATGTCCCTGGTTCCATGCCCCCTTCTGAATCTGGCTTGATATTCTGGCAGTTCTTGTCTATATACTGCTGCAGTCTCTTTTGAATGATCATTAGCAAAATTTTAATTGTGTGTTATATTAATGGTCCCCACATGTCTGTCAGTTTGCCATACTATGGGGGCTTGCATAATACTATGAGGCTGAAAGTTATGCTACCATATTATAGATACCAGCAGGGTCACCTGTGGTGGACAGCTGAGCTTCCAGACTAAGACACACTAGGGAGGAGGACCTGGCAACCCACTCTTGAAACAACTAGCCATTGAAAATGTGATGAATAGCAAAGAAACACTGTCAGATACAGTGCTGGAAAATGAGCCCCCCAAGTTAGAAAGCACTCAAAAGGCTACTGAGAAAGAGGTGCCTCCTCAAAGTAGAGTCTACCTTAATGATGGAAATGGAGTGAAGCCCTAGGGACCTCCATTTGCTGATGTGGCACCACTCAAAATGAGGAGAAACAACTGTAAACATCCATTAATAATTGGAATGTGGAATGTATGTAGAAATTGTTCAAAGAGAAGTGGAGCACATAAACATTGACATTCTAGGCATCAGTGAGCTGAAGTGGACTGGCATGGAGCATTTTGAGTCAGATAATCATATGTATGTTGGGAAAGATAAATTAAGGAGAATGGGGTTGCATTCATCATCAAAAAAGACATCTCAAGATCTTTCCTGAAGTACACTGTTGTCAGTGATAGAATAATATCCATATACCTACAAGGAAGGCAAGTTAATATGACTATTATTCAAGTTTACACACTCACCACTAAGGCCACAAATGAAGATAGGAAAGATTTCTACTAGCTTCTGCAATCTGAAATAGATCAAACATGTAATCTGGATGTACTGATAATTATTGGTGACTGGAATGCAAAAGTTGGAAACAAAAAAGAAGTTTCAGTACTTGAAAAATATGGTCTTGTTGACAGAAACAATGCTGGAGATCATATGATAGAATTTTGTCAAACCAATGACCTTTTCATAGCAAATACATTTTTTCACCAACATAAACAATGTTTATACACATGGACTTCACCAGATGGAACATACAGGAACAAAATTGACTACATTTGTGGACAGAGATAATGGAAAAGCTCAATGTAAAATGTCAGAGCAAGACCAAGTGCTGATTGTGGATCAGACCATCAACTGCTCATATGCAAGTTCAAACTGAAAGAAAATTAGAACAAGCGTATGAGACTCAAGTATGACCTTTACTATATCCTACCTGAATTCAGAGACCACCTCAAAAACAGGTTTAATGCATTAGACACAAATGATAGAAGACCAGATGAGTCGTACCATGACATCAAAGATACCATTCATGAGAAAAGCAAAAGGTTATTAAAAAGACAGGAAAAAAAGAAGAGACCAAATTACATGTCAAAAGAGACTCTGAAACTTGCCTTTGAATATTCAGCAGCTAAAAAAAAAGGAAGACATGATGGAGTTAAGGAAATTAACAGAAGATTTCAAAAGGCATCTGAAGAAGACAAAATCAAATATTTTAATGACATACGCAAAGAACTGGAGACAGAAAACCAAAATAGAAGAACACACTTGGTTTTTCTCAAGCTTGAGGAATTGAAGAAAAAATTCAAGCCTTGAGTGGCAATAGTGAAACATTCTTCAGGGAGAATATTAAATGATGCAGGAAACATCAAAAGAAGATGGAAGGAATACACAATCATACAAAAAAGAATTGGAGGGTGACCAACAATTTCAAGAGGTTGCCTATGATCAAGAACCAATGGTATTGAAGGACAAAGTAGAAGCTGCCTTGAAGGAATTGGCAAAACACAAGGCTCCAGGAATTGATGGAATACCAATAGAGATGTTTTATCAAACAGATGCAGCACTGAAAGTGCTCACTTGTTTATGCTAAGAGATTTGGAAAACAGCTACCTGGCCAAGTGACTGGAAGAGATACATATTTGTGTCTATTCTCAAGAAAGGGGATCCAACTGAATGTGAAAACTATTGAATGATATCATTAATATCACACACAAGCAAAATTTTACTAAAGATCATTCAAAAGTGACTGCAGCAGTATTTAGACAGGGAACTGCCAGAAAATCAAGCCAGATTCAGAAGAGGGGGAGGGAACAAGGAACATCGTTCCTGATGTCAGATGAATATTAGTCCAAAGCAGAGAATATCAGAAAGATTCTGCCTATATTTTATTAACTATTTAAGGGCATTTGACTGTGGATGACAACAAATTATGGATAACACTGTGAAGAATGGGAATATCAGACCACCTAATTATACTCATGAAGAATATGTACATGGACCAGGAGGCAGCCATTTGAACAGAACAAGGGAACACTGCTTGGCTTAAAGTTGAGAAGGTGTGCCTCAGGGCTGTATCCTTTCACCATATCTCTTCAATTTCTGTGTTGTGCATATAATCGAGATTGTTGTTGTTGTTAGGTGCCGTCGAGTCGGTATCCGACTCATAGCGACCCTCTGTACCACAGAGGAAACACTATTGTCAGTGCTTCTCTGCTGTTCATAGGGTTTTCAATGGTAGATTGATTTTTGGGAGGGAGTTGCCAGGTCCTTCTCCCAAGCCTACAGCTTCTGGTGTTCCCAGGCGGTCTCCCATCCAGGTACTAACCAGGCCCGACCCTGCTTAGCTTCCGAGATCTGACGGGATCGGATGCCACAGGGCTATGGCTGCAGATATAATCGAGAAGCTGGGCTTTATGAAGAAGAATAGGGTATCACATTTGGAGGAAGACTCATTAACAATCTGCATTATGCAGATGACGCAACTCTGCTTGCTGGAAGTGAAGATTTGAAACATTTGCTGATGAAAATTAAGGAACATAGCCTTCAGTATGGATTGCCAACATCAACAACTAAAAGGGTCCTTACAACTGGGTCAGTATGCAACTTTGCAATAAATGGAGAAAAGATTGAGGTTGTTCATGATTTTGCTTTACTTGTTTCAACAATCAACACTCACGGAAGCAGCAGTTAAGAAATCAAAAGACATTGCTTTGGGAAAAGCTGTGGCAAAAGATCTCTTTAAAGTATTGAAAAGTATAGATGTCATATTGAAGATGAAGGTGTACCTGACTCATGCCATGGTACTTTCAATTGCATTCTATGGTTGTGAAAGCTGGACATTGAACAAAGGACACAGGCCAATAATTGATGCTTTTGAATTATGGTGCTGGAGACGAATATTGAATATACTATGGACTGCCAAAAGAACCATCAGATTTGTCCTCGAAGAAGTACAACTGGAGTACTCCTTGGAAGCAAGGTTGACTAGACTGTCTTACATATTTTGGACATGTTGTCAGGAGGGACTAATCCCTGAAAAAGGACATCATGTTTGGGAGAGTGGCAGGTCAACGGCAGTGGCAGGAAAACTCTCAGCTAGATGGATTGACACAATGTTTGTAACAGTGCACTTAGAACATAAATAAGATCATGTGCCTGGCACAGAACTGGGAAGTATTTCATTCTATTGTACATAGGGCCACTATGAGTCAGGCCTGACTCGATGGCACATAACAATATATTAAAGTATCATTTTATGATTTCCACATTTGGTTGGATACCCTTTCTTGAGAATAGACACAAATATGGATCTCTTCTAGGTAGCTGTCTAGGTAACCGTTTTCCAAATCTCTTGGCATAAACAATTTAGTACTTCCAGTGCTGCATCTGTTTGCTGAAACATATGAATTGGGATTCCCTCAATTCCTAGGGCTTTGTGTTTTGCCAGTTCCTTCAAGGCAGCTTCTACTTCATCCTTCAGTACCACTGGTTCTGATCATATGCAACCTCTTTGAATGGTTGGTCATCCAGCAATTCTTTCTGGTGTAATGCCTCTGTGTATTCCTTCCATCTTCTTTTGATGTTTCCTGCATCATTTAATATTTTCTCTGTAGGATCCTTCACTGTTGCCACTTGGGGCTTGAATTTTTTTCTTCAATTCTTTAAACTTGAGATAAACTGAGTGTGTTCTTCCCTTTTGATTTTCTATTCTAGCTCTTTGCCCATTTAATTTGTCTATCTTCTATAAAATACAGTATGTTACCAACAAAAATACTGTAAAATATTTGTTAGACTGTTAAGATACTAAGTATCTATTAATTATACTCCACTGAAGATAGTTAGAAACTGCTCTCTTATTATAACTATAAATTAAGGAAATCGATGTTGTTTAAAAATATTTGCACTATTCTGAAATAGAGGCAGTCAAAATAAGTATTCATTTAGGTTCTCCCAAAGTGCATAGCTCCTAATGAGGTAGAGAAGAATCTTCGTTACTAGTTGTAAAATGCTTATTAGTTAAGTTGCCCTAATTTTGCATAATTATATATTTTCACATTGATATTCTAGATATAATTTATTGTATAGAATGTTATGAAACCTTTAAAATGAGATGGATATGTATTTAATATGGAAAGTAAGCAAGATACATTGTTGTGTAAAAAGCAGAACAGAACAATAAGTATGTGTGATGTGATCTCATCTGTATTTAAAAAGGCATTTTTATATATTTGTGTGCTTATCAGCAACTTCTATAATTACACAACCTGCTAAAGTGATTACTTTTCAGGAGGAGAACTGATAGAAGATAATTTTACCTTTTCTTTTTATATCCTTTTGTTTGGTTTGAAATTTTTACCCTGAGCGTACATAACTTTAATCATGATAAACAAATGAACTTAAAAATCCCAGCTGTAGTAGGCATGTAAATAGAGTTCTTACAATTTTATTTTTTTACAGAATTTTTTCTTGGATTATAAACAAACATTGAAGAAATTAATGATATTGGTAACATCAACTTAATAGCTCTAAAACTGTAGTCTTGGAAAACAGTTGTTAGTATTTTTACTTTTTTCAAGGTTTTCTTTTGTTGGGGGAGTAGTATGGTAGTGATTCTCATATTAATTTGATGAAGTAATTAAGTTAATACGGTAAATATTTAAGTTATGATGAAAAAGTATTCATTTAAAATTAAAATTGTATTTTCAGGTTTTCCAGCCAACTGATTTTTAAAATAAAAATGTTCTGCATTAAAAAATCTTTAGTAGGGTTAGGCTGGATTATGCTACATTTCATACTTTTCACTGCTTTACTTTATATTACTTTTTCAGTACATTAAAACTTATGCAGTGAAACTGAATAATGGCAATGTTTTTATACCCTTTTATAGCCATTTCTTTATCATAACCTCCCCCTATTTCCTGTTAGCTAAACTATAAGCACCTTTCTTTTAATTTATGAAAATTGCTGTTGAGATAGCACATTATCCTGATCTGCATGGCACTTTTACCATGTTCAAAGCAAAGGCCCAAGCAACATAAAACACATCAAAATTCATTAATGTGGTATTGATTATTTTTTGGATAATTAATTTTATTGCAGACCCTTGAAAGAGATAATGAGCTGCAAAGGGAGAAGGTAAAAGAAAATGAAGAAAAGTTCCTTAATCTTCAAAATGAGCATGAGAAAGCACTAGAAACTTGGAAGAATCATGTACGTTTATTATTGTAGAATATTAAGATATTTTAAATAGTTGTAAACATTTAACATAACTATTAAATGCTGAGGAAATACTGCAAAAATAGTACAGAAATGAAGTCAGACACATTCTCTTGCACTCATATTTCCAAAAAATGAGTGGTTTTTAAAAGCGAAATTTAATAAAATTCCCTATAATATTTTCAAGTATGGAAGACCATATATGTACACACATACATGAAAATATATTGAATGACCTTCCATATGTGACAAAGAAGAATTAATTTACCTTTATATAAAACTATTACAATGTATTTTAGTAAATGATTGAAGAGTTATATATATATACTATTGTTAACTGATTAATTTTTCTTTCCTCAGCAGTTTTGTTGTGCTATATTAGAGCCATGTTTAGAATATGTATACAATAGTAGAGTTCTACTAACATTTTATCCTAAGAATTGATATATAAACATATGTAAACATATATGCAAACAGCTATTTCCTTAATCCACATTTATTTTACAATAAATTTTCATGTCAATGAAGTAGATAAAATAATGATATAAAATGATATAAATTCAAGTTGTGAAATATAAAGGTTCACTTTAAAGTTTAGTGCACCATAAAATTGATTATTCTACTTCTGTATTAATTTTCATTACCTTTTCAATTATTTTAAGATAATTAGCACAGCTAGGTTTGGTGGCGTATGCCTATAATCCAACTGACTCAGGACGCAGAGGCAGGAGGATCATGAGTTTGAGGCCAAAGGCAGCCTGGCCTTAGTGAAACCTTGTCTCAAAATAAAAAATAAAAAATAGGTTGGGAGTGGAGCCCATTGGTAGAGCACTTGCAAAGTATGTGTGAGGCCCTGGGTTCAACACCCTCAGGACAGCAAAGAAAAAAGTAAATAAATAAAATTAAGTAATACAATAATTAACAGGGTTAGCTGGGCTGTAGCATGTGCAAAGCTCTGGGTTCATTCTCAAGCACTCAAAAAAATGAATTTGACAATATTTTCTATAGATGATTTTGTTTGATTTAATTATTATATGACTCTTGATTTGGTTCCTTTATAGCTCATTTGTAGCTAACATGTTTTCTTAATTTATAATTTGGTGAGATCACATTTTCACTGATGATTTTGATAAGCTTTCCTCAAATCTAAGAAAAAATATTTTGTACTTAATTATATCAAAATACTAAAAATGCTCAATAACCTCTACAAGTAAAATTTATCATTAAGCAACAAGCATAGAAACTTCAGTTAATCTAAATTGCATCCCAAGGCCTCCTTTTCATCCCTAATGCTTAAAAGATCACTATCAGGGAAATGGTAAAGTGAAAAGCAAATAAAAACTTAAATATGCCAAACATACCACAAAAGAAGGAACAGTTAAGCTAAGAAAATGAAGCATTTATTTTTGCTTATGAGACTACTAAAGTGGCCTCTTGTAAGGGGAGAAATTAATTAAAAATAAATAGCTTTGCTGGTGAGGCTATAATCTTTAAATTTGGATGTTGTTGTTATTGTTGTTGTTAGGTGCCGTCGAGTCGGTATCCGACTCATAGCGACCCTCATAGGGTTTTCAGTGGCTGACTGTTTCGGGATTGCCTTGGGAGTGGATTGCCAGGTCCTTCTCCCATTTTTGCGGTGCTGGGAATTGAACTCGGGACCTCAGAGACTGCAGCGCAGCGCTCTACCCACTGAGTTAACTCCCAGCCCCTTAAATTTGGATAAGATGGCTTTATCTTATGATTTTTAGAGCCTACAATCATTTCATTTTTGTGATGCTTTAGTACTAAACAGAATATAGTTAAGAAAAAGCTTCTTTGGTTCTATAAGAATTTTCTTAAGTGGGAGATCAGATCTGTGTACTCTTTAATTGTATTTCTGTCTCTGTTTTTCAACATTCTTGACTGACAGATATTAGTAGTATAGCTATTAAGATTGGATCAAATGGGTTTAAAATACAATAATGATACTGGAAATATGAATTGGGATTGTATAAACTGCTATTTATACTTAGTCTCAAAAATTATTATGAAGAGTAAATAATATACAAATAAAACTTGGTGCCTATTATTAGATTATATAATGTTCATTGAGATGTTTTTAAAAAGTGTAATGTATGTATATTTTTATTTTGACTAGTTATATAATCAGCATGTATACACATATGTATATAGATGAAAAGACAATAAATGAGGATGTCCAGAAACTAAGGAAAAGGAGGTCAGAAAAGAAATTTAATTCACATTTATTTAGCATATACTATGTATTAGGTGGTCTGCACCCGTAGCCCTGTGGCATCCGATCCCGTCGGATCTCGGAAGCTAAGCAGGGTCGGGCCTGCTTAGTACCTGGATGGGAGACCGCCTGGAAACACCAGGTGCTGCAGGCTTGGGAGAAGGACCTGGCAACCCCCTCCCAAAAATCAATCTGCCATTGAAAACCCTATGAACAGCAGAGAAGCACTGACAATAGTGTTTCCCCTGTTGAACAGAGGTCGCTATGAGTCGGATACCGACTCAGGGGCACCTAACAACAACAACAACAATGTATTAGGCACTATTCTAGGCAATGGATTTTTCAAAGATGTCTAAAATACAAAGGTTACCAAAGAGCTCACACTTTCAAGGGAAAGATAAAATATATAATAAGCCACAATAATACATGGTGATTTTTAATATTAACAAAGTGCTATGAATCAAAAAACAAACCATGCCCTTTAGTTAGGTTAAGAGGTTTTGAAAAAAAAAAAAAAAAAGATGTTACAAGTTTGGTCTTGAAAGGTGAATCGGATTCATCAAGCAAAATGTCCCTATTCTCTACCATTCCCATTCCATCCTGCTTGGTTTTCCATTAAAAAAATAGGAAAGATCATGGAGACATAACACTGCATTTTCAAGGATGATGACTATAGTCTTCTCTGAATAGATTTTAGGACATGTGAAATGGAACATTGGAAAATAAGTTGAGATCAGTTTTTGAAAGATCTCTTACTAAGGGGCAGATGCAAGGGATAATTGCAAGAAACATTTTGGGAGTAGAATTGGCAGAGTTAGTGATATTATAATAGTTATTGAAAGGGGAAAAGGAGGCAAATATGACTCAGATTAGTATAACTCATAAAATGATAATATCATTGACTGACATGAGGAATGTAAGAGGAGAAGCATATTTGGGGGATGAAAATAATGAGTTTGAGAACTGTTGAATTTATAGTTTCCACAGGCCATCTAGCTTGAAATGCATACTGTGCATTTGGAAATGTGAATCTCATTCTAGGAGAGAGGTTGGGGAGGAGATATAGATTGAAGATTTATTGCCATAAGGGTGAAATTTGAAGTTATAAGGAGAAATAAGAACATCTATACAAGGAGAAGAAGGCTTGAATAGAAGAGTGCTAAATAAGAAAAAACCTGAAGAAAGCAACATTTTTTTGTTTGGGGTGCATTGAGGCAGGAGAGGTGGGGGAGCCTGATAAGAATAGTGAGAAAGGTAGGAGGATAGAGTAGTACCATCAAAGCCAAGAGAAGAGGCTTTTTCAATAGTAGGAAGCATCATCAAATGCTACAAAGCTGTTAGATGATGTGAGATGTGGAAAAAGTCATTGTGCCAATTTGCAGGTGATGTCTAAGAAAACAATAGAACAATGATGGCAGAAGTCTGGTTATTAAGGAATGATGGAAGGTTAGAATTTGGAAGTAACAAGTGTGGATTATTTAAGAAGTGAGAAAGTAATTTGGTCAAGAGAAAAATTAGGAATGTGAGTAAATATTTTGGGGTAAGGAGAAAATGCTGGTTTAATGTGAGAGAGTGAAAATGGGCAGAAGAAAAAAGGAAAATTGCTAAAGCCGGACTAGGGAAAGGAGAGGGTGGGATAAAGAGCACACAAAGAGTTTAGCTTTGGAAAAGACATACTTTGCAGGTATAGATTAAGATGGTTGAAATAGATCAGATGAAGGGGAAGCCATGTGAATTAAAACTTGTAGGCCTCTATAAAGAATTATATACACATTTGTAAAATTTATGATAGAAATTTCAAAGTTTTTAAAATAAACTTGTACTCTATCATGATAAAAGGATATCTTTCCCTTCAGTGAAACTTAATTTGTCTCTCATTTGTGATTTCTGTGAAAGCATACTCCCCCCAAAAAAGATTATGAAATTTTATAGGTGATAAAAGTCCAATTAATAGATGTAAATATGAGGCTAAAGTGTCAGATTCTGTTCTACCACTTAGAGCTCAGTACTCTATCTGTCGTTGTTGTTGTTGTTAGGTGTTGTCAAGTTGAGTCCGACTCATAGTGACCCTCACAAGGTTTTCAGTGATTGTTTTGGGATTGCTTTGGGAGTGGATTGCTGGATTGCCACGTCCTTCTCCTGTTTTTGTGGTGTTGGGGATTGAAATCATGCTGTCAGAGGCTGCAGAGCAGCACTCTATCAACTGAGCTAAACCCCAGACCTTACTCTTCCTCTAGTTGAGCTAAAATCTCTATATCTAATTTACAACAAAAATTTAAGAAAGCCATTTTTATGACTAAAAGTCATGAACTTTTATTTGTAATAAGAGGTGGTGTGATGTAGTAGGTTGGAAAAGAACCCCTAGACTTTGCTTTGGAGTTGAATTCTGTCAGTTATCTGTATGATCTGGGGCAGGCTAATTCATTACTTTATTATATTTCTCATCTGTAAATTGGGCATAGAATTTTTATGAATATACCATTATATTTATGAGGTGCTCAGTATAATTTCTTAAATGTTATCTCTTAATATTAGTACTTATTTTGTGATTGTTTCTATTTTTTATACTATTTCCAGAAACTTGTGTTAATATTTTAAGATAAAGCATGTTTATATACTTGCTCATTTTGATTAAATGTTACAATAGGTTGAAGAACTTAATGGAGAAATTAATAAGATTAAAAATGAGTTATCATCACTTAAAGAAAATCATGTTAAATTACAAGAACATTACAACAAATTATCCGATCAGAAAATGCTTGAGGAAGACAAGAACTTCCAGGTAAAATTCAAGTATCTTGGAGGGTATAAACTGTTAAATTAGGACCATCACTAATGACTTTCTATCTATTTATATTTTAAGTTTCTCAGCTTTTAAAAAATGAGTATAAGCACGTGATCTTTGATCTTTGCTGCTGCTGCTGTTGTTGTTGTTGGGTGCTGTCAAGTCAAGTATGAATCATAGCGACCCTGTGTACAACAGAACAAAACACTCCTCAACATTACCATGCGCATGATTTTTTTTTGTTTGCTTAAACCCATTGTTACAGCCATTGGTCAGTCCATCTAGTTGAAATTCTTCCTGTTTTTCATTAACCTGCCATTCTCCCAAACATTATGTCCTTCTCCAGGGACTGGTCTCTCCTGACAACATGTCCCAAATACATAAGACACAGTCTAAGCATCCTTGCTTCCAAGGAGCACTCTGGTTGCACTTCTTCTAGGATGGATCTGTTGGTTCTTTTGTCAGTCCATGGTATATTCAATATTCATCTCCAGCACCATAATTCAAAAGCATCAATTCTTTTCCTGTCTCCCTTATTTACTGTCCAGCTTTCATAAGCATATGATGTAACTGAAAGTGCTGTGGCATGAGTCAGGTTCACCTTTGTCTTTAATGTGACATCTTTACTCTTCAACACTTTAAAGAAGTCTTTTGCAACATCTTTTCCCAATGCATCACAGTAACATGCAAGCTCTCATAGTATGACAAACTGACAAATGGGGGAAGCACATGATCTATAATACATTTTTAGTTAACTTTTACATACAATATGACATAAGGATCAAGAATCATTTTTTGGATATGGATTTTCACCTGTCTCAGGACATGCATTTGTTGAAAAGACTGTTTATACTTTGACACCTACTTTGAAAATCAATTGATCAAATATATATGTGTCTATTTCTGGACTCTTATTTATGTTCCATTGATTATATGTCTATATTTAAGTCAACACCACATTGTCTTTATTAGGATAGCTCTTTAAGACGTCTTAAGACGTAGAATAATTCCTTCAATTTTGTTGTTCTTTTTCAAAATTGTGTTTTTGCTATTACAGGTCCTTTACATTTCCACATTACTTTTAGAATTAGTTTTTCAATATCTAAAAAGAAATCCTTGAGATTTTGATTAGGATTGTATCAAACTACAGATTGATTTGTGAAGAACTGGCATCTTAAAAATATTGAATCTTTTAGTTTATGAACATAGTGTAGTTTTCTATTTTGGGGGACATTTAAAAATGTCTTTCAGGAATACTTTCATTGTGTATGTCTTATAAATATTTGGCTAAATTTATTTCTGAATATTTCCTATTTGGAGAGCCTCTTATATTTTTTGTTTTGTTTGGTGCTGGGGCTTGAACCCAGGGCCTCAAACTTCCTTCGTGCTAAGCACAATACCACTGAACTACACCATTGGGCCCATGGAATCCTATTGTAAATAGTATTTTAGAGTTTTATTGTTAAAACTGTTCATTGCTTATATGTAGAAGTACACTTGAGTTTTGAGTTTTATACATTGATTTTAGTCTGTCTTTCTTTACTTCCTTTTTTTCTTTCTTTATATTTTCCCTCTTTCTTTCTTTCTTTCTCTCTCTTTTTTTAAGACAACCTCTTGAAGCCCAGGCTTGACTCAAGGTCACTAGGTAGTGCAGTCTAGCCTTGAACTCATGATCTTCCTTTCTCAGCTTCCCAAGTACTGGGGATTACAGGCACATGCCACCATACCTGGCTTTCCCTTGTTTTTTAGTTATCATTATAGTAATTTACTACAGTACACATTTTACTTCTTTTTCTCAACTTACTGCATTAGCTCGGACCCTCTAGTCCAATGTTGACTTGCCTTGTTTCTCATCTCACATGGACAGATTTAATGTTTCGTTTCATATTATGTTGGATGTTCATTTTTCCATTTATATTCTTTATCAGTTTGATTTTCCCTCTAGTCCTGATTTCCTGAGCTTTTATCATGAGTAAGTTTTTATAATGAATTGGTATTAAATTTTGTCAGATTTTTTTCTGTATCTATTGAGGTGACCAAATTTTTAAAAGTTTTGTTAATATAAATGATATCAGCTGTTTTCCAAATGTTAAGATGATGTTGCTTTTCTGGGATAAACTCCAATTAGCCACAGTGTATTCTTTTATATATAGTTGGATTTAAATTGCTAATCCTTCCCTAAGAATTTAGTAATGAGCAATACTAACCTATATTTTGTTTATTTTTACTTTGTACTTTTTGTCTGGTTTTTCTGTCAGGAGTAATGCTGGCCACCTCATAAACTGAGTTAGAAAATATTCCATTCTCCTATATTTCCTGAAAAAGTATGTATAGATTTGGTATTATTTATTAGATGTTAGGTAGATTCACCAATAAAGCAGCTTAGGGTTTATCTTTGTAGGAATATTTTTAAGAAAAAAATTCATGATTAGTGGGATGCAGTGGCACACACCTGTAATCCCAGCAACTCAGGAGGCAGAGGCAGGAGGATTGCAAGTTCAAGACCAGAGGCAGTCTGCATAATTTAGCAAGGCCCTGTCTCAAAAAATAAAAAAAATAGACTGGGAGTACAGCACTTGCAAAGCATGCAAACGTGAAGCCCTGGGTTCAACCCCCAGTAACACACAAAAAAACCCAAAAAAACAAACAAACAAAAAACCCACTATTTAAATTATGCACAGGGCTATTCAGAGTCTGTTTTCTTGTGTAGGTATGCAGAGAAGAGTTACCATAGCGGGTGTATGGATACTGTCCTTAGAAAGGTCTGCTTGTAAGGTTAGCCTTGGATGATGCCTGGAAACTTGAATTTGAGAGGGTTTTCGCTATTTCTTAACTGACAAGAGTGGCTCACAGTACCAAATTATTGGTATGAAAATATGGTTTATTCAGGACTTCTGTATTTTTTCTGAGAGTCTAGGATTTTGGTACATGCTAGCCAGAGAGTACCTGAATGACCAGCCCCCTCAAAAAACCTCAGGCACTAAGTCTATAATGAGCATCCTTGGCAATTCATTGTTATAATTTAGTGCTGCAGGAAGTAAGCTTGTGTTTTGTTACTTCATTAGGACATGACTCCGGGAAGCTTGTACCTTATTTCCTAGATTTTATATCATGTCCCTTTTCCTCTGCTTATACTTTCTGTTCTTTTGTTGTTGTGAAGTTTTTTAGCCATAGGTATTACCACATACTGAGTTTTGTAAGGTGAGTCCACCTGTTGAACCATTAATCCTGACAGTCATATTGGGAACCACAGTAAGTTGGGTGATTTCTGTCTTTCAAGGAATTTGTCCTTTTCATAAGTTGCCAAATCAATAGACTGAGACTTGCTCATAATCCCTTATTATTATATTCTTCTATAGGATCTATACTGATATCTCTCTTCCACTTTTTTATCATTGTTGTTGTTAGGTGCCATCGAGCTGGTTTTTATTATTGTTGTTGTTGTTAGGTGCCGTTGAGTCAGTATCCGACTCATCAACCCTCATAGGGTTTTCAATGGCTGACTGTTTTGGGATTGCCTTGGGAGTGGATTGCCAGGCCCTTCTCCCATTTTTGCGGTGCTGGGAATTGAACTTGGGACCTTAGATACTGCAGCACAGCGCTCTACCAACTGAGCTAAATCCCAGCCTGGTTTTTATCATTAGCATGTATTAATTATAAAGAGTAATGGGCTGAGGTAGGAGGATTGCAAGTTCAAGACCAGTGGCAGCCTATACAACTTAGCAAGACCCTATCTCAAATTAAAAAATAAAAATAAAGGGGCTAGGGGAACTCACTGGTAGAGCACTTGGATTTTTCCAGTACTACAAAAAAAAAAAAAACAATTAAAAAGTAATAGATTTCATTATGCCCATTTAAAACATGCATATCACCTATTTTGATCATGTCCACCATCACCGCAGTTACCTTCCCTTGTCCTCCCCCAGTTCCCTCTGTTTTCAATAATAGTGCCCCTTCTTCCATGGCCCCCTCCTCACTCTCTCCCTCATTCTCTGTCCTACTTTCCTTCTCTCTCTCCCTCTCTGTCTCCCTCTTTCTGTTTCTCTCTCTTCCACATATGAAAGAAAACATGATAATTGTCTTTCTAAGTCTAGCTTATTTTACTTCACATGATGGTCTCCAGTGCCCTCCATTTTCCTGCAAATGACATGATTTCATTCTTCTTATGACTGAATAATACTCAATTTCGTATATACACATATGTATATATATATACACATGTGTGTATATATATACACATATACATACACACACACATACATATATATATATATACACATATACATACACACACACACACACACCACATATACACCACATTTTCTTTACCCATTCATTTATTGATGAGTACTTAGGCTGATTCTATAACTTGGCTATTGTAAATTGTGCCACTATAAACATGGGTATTGCATGAATCTGTATTGCACCTTTGATTCCTTTGAGTATATGCCAAAGAGTGATATAGCTAGATCATATAGTAGTTCTATTTTTAGTTTTTTGAAGAACTTTCATATTGATTTCTATAGTAGCTGAACTAATTTATATTGCCATCAGTGTATATAGATGTTCCTTTCCCCTCACATCTTTGCCAGAATATTTTGTTTGTTTTCTAGATGATAGCCATTCTGAATGAGATGAGATGGAATTTCAGTGTAGTTTTTATTTGCTTTTCCCTAGTGGCTAAAGATGTTGGACATTTTTTCATATAATTACATTATCTTGGAAGGTCTTTACTTCTCTATCAATTTTTTTCAGAGTATTTTATCTTTAACATTTATTTTTAGAGTGTTAAGCTAAATAGCATTCTTCTCTATCAATTTTAATGGATAACTTTGCTGGATATAGTAGCCTTGGTTGACAATTATTTACTTTTAGAGCTGGGACTATATTATTCCACGCTTTCCTGGAGTTTAGGGTTCACAGTGCGAGGTCTAGTGTTATTCTGATGAGTTTGCCTTTGTGAGTTAGTGTTTTTCTCTTGCAGCTTTCAGTATTGTTTCTTTGTTCTATAGTCTTGGTTTTTTAACTGTAATGTATTGTGGAGAGGTTTTTTTCTGGTCATGTCTTTTTTAGGATTTTAAATGCCTCTTGTGCTCCTTTAGTGTCCATATCTTTCCCTAGATTTGGACATTTTTCTGCTGTAATTTCCTTCAATATATTTTCTATGTGGTTTGTATCTCAGGACCTTCTATCCCATGGATTCTTAGGTTTGGCCTCTTGATCATGTCTCAAGGTTCTTAAAAGTTGTGCTCATGCTCATGAGTTATTTTTTCCTTTATTGATATCTGAGGATAGTATTTTCTTGACCTTGTCTTCAACTCCTGATGTTCTTTCTGCTATTTTTGATTTATTGAGTTTTTCATTTAAATTTTTTTCAAAATCTCAGTTTTCTTGCTGAATTTTCCATCCATGTTGCTCTCTTATCCATATCCTGATTTGACTTCCTTACTTCATTCATCTGCTTATTTGTATCTTGAGGTTATTGACCATTTTTTAAACTAAACCTTTGAATAACTTATCTGATATTTCAATGATTTCAGTATCTTGGGATTTGATTATGGAGCAGTTATGATGTTTTGGAGGAGACATGTTGCCTTGCTTCTTTATGTTTCTTCTGTTGAGATTTGTACTTCTGTTTCTTTTATTTGGGGGTCTTCTTAATGAGCAGTCTTCTCTTGAGAAGTCAATCCTTAGTACCACTCAAGGGCTATTTCCTTTGTTGTTATTGTTGTTGTTGTTGTTGTTGTATACTCTTTCTTTTTCTCTGTGCTTTATAGCTACCATATAGTCTCTTTTGTGATTTCAAATGCTTTTTGTTTCTTCAGAATCAAGCCTGTCCCTTATTACTCTGATGCTTCACACAGAAGCAGCCTCTAATCTACTATTTTACCCTAGAGGAAAAATGTGTATTCTGCTCTTAGTTTGTGGAATGTTTTATAAATGTCAGTTAAGATAAAGATGGTCAAAAATGTTGCTGAAGACTTCACTCTCCTGATTTTGTTTTTGTGATCTTGTCCTATGAATTAGTGGGAGGAGTGTTGAAATCTTGAATTATAACTGTGAATTTATTTCTCCTCAGCTCTGACAGTTTTTTCTTTGTGTTTTTGAGCTCTGTTATTAAGTATATGATTCATGGTTGTTATGACACATTTATAATCAGTTTTTAAGAGTTCTGATTAATTGACCTTTCTGTCATTACAAAATGCATCTGGTTATTCCTAGTAATATTTCTTGTCCCAGGGTCTATTTTATTTGATGACCATATAACTACTACATTTTTTTGTAATTAATGTTTTCATTATATATCTTTTTCATCTTGTTACTTTTTTAATTGGAGTATTCATGTTCTCTTAACAATGACAATAATAACGTGGAAGCTCTCTTATTTACTTTTTTGTTGAGAAGTAGTATATAGTACAATTTGTACTGTATAGTTGTAAAATGTACATAACATAAAGTTTGCTAATTTTAAAATCTTTATATGTGTAGTTCAGTGACATTAAGTACATTTACATGTGAATATGGTTATGTATCCATACAATTATGTATTTACAAAAACAGCCCACTGTCTGGATTTGGGCCTCTGGTCATAGTGTACCAATCTCTGCTTTAGAGTTTAATTTGTAATAGTATGCTTTTAAATTTTTTATAAGAAGGCTTTAATATTATATTGTCATCTTCTCCTTCCTTTCCTTTCTGTTATTGTTACTATGCATTTTACTTCTTTGTATGTTATAAATTCCACCATGTTATTTTTTATTTTGCTTTATTTTTAAAAATTTTACTTTAGAAATAAATTATCTGATAAAATGTTTTTATATGCATTCCCATACTTATCATTTCTGTCACTCTTCATTCCCATGTATACATACAGGTTTCCACTAGATATCATATTTCTTCAGTCTGAAGAACTTTCTTTAACATTTCTTCTAATGAATATATGCTATTAAGGAAGTTGCTTAGCTTTTATTTGTCCAAAAGTATCTATTTAAGTATATTCTCATGGTTTAAAATTCTAGGTGGATAATTTTTTTCTGTCATTAATTTAAATATTCTATGCCATTGATTTTTTTGCTTGCATTGTTTCTGGCAAGATGTCTGGGATTAATCTTATACTTCATTATAAGTGCCTTTTTATCTCTGGTTGCTTTTAATATTTTTCCTTCATGGTTGTTTTAAAGGAGTTTGATTATGATATACTTTGGTATGTTTTTCTTTGTTCATATTTGTTTGGGACTTAGTGGATTTCTTGGATCTATGGATTTAGAGTTTTCATCAAATTTGGCAGGTTTTTGCTTATTATTTCTTCAGTTATTTTCTTCTCTCTTTCTCTTTTCCTTTCATGGGACTTCAGGTACACATATGTTATACTGCTTGGTATTGTCCCCCAGGTCACTGAGGTGCTGATGCACATATTTTTCAGTCTTTTGTCTCTCTGTGTGTCAATTGAGATTATGTCTATTATGTCCTGAAGTTCATTTCTCTTTCTAAAATGTCTTTGCTAAAATTAAGCCTATCTGGTGAGTTCTACTTCAGATACTGTACATTTCATTTCTAGAATTTCCATTTGGTTCTCTTTTTTTGTATCTTTAATTTTTCTCTTCTTTGTACTCGTTGTTTTTTAAAAATCCTTGAACATGTAGAGTAGCCAAGTTCCTTTCTAATTCATAACCTCTATCATTTGTGTGTGTTTATATAATGCTATAAAAGGTGAAATAACAAGTGCTATTTTCCTGCTTCTCTGTCTAGTACGTTTTTATTAATTAGAACATGTTGAATTTTACATTGTCAATTATGAGATTGCATTGTCTTCCTTTCAAGACTGTTGAAGTTTGTCAGGCAGTTCCTTGCAGATAAATTTCATCCTTCTGAGATTTATTTTTAGACTTAAGAGTGAATCTAGGACTGGGTGTGGTAATCCCAGCAATTTGGGATACAGAGGCAAGAAGATCATGAGTTTGAGGCCAGAGGCAGCCTGTGCAACATGGCAAGGCCCTGACTTAAAATAAAAGTATAAAAAAATGGCTATGGGTACAGCGTAGTAGTAAAGCACTTGCAAAATATGTGCAGGTCCCTGGGTTCAAACCCCAAGTACTGGGGGGGGAAAAGAATGAATCTATTGTAGTGCTTGCGGCTGGGGTTAGCTCAATTGGTATGGTGCTGTTCTGCATTCTTTGAGGACCCAGGTTCAATCCCCAGCACTGCAAAAACAGGAGAAGGTTGTGGCAATCCATTCCAGAAGCAATCCTGAAATAATCAGCCATTGAAAACCTTGGGAGGGTTGCTATGAGTCAGACACAACTTGAGGACACCTAACAACAAATACAGCACTTACCCCAGGGCTAGTTAATACCTATCAGGAAGGTGTGATCCTTCTGGGGTCTCTAGAGAAGGCCCCAGGTGTTCAGTAAGGTCTTTCCAATCTGGTTGGTTGGAAGTCAGGCTTTACCTATTCTTATGGGAGCTCTGAGAATTTTTTAGTTTATAGCTCCCTTAAATCTTCATGGACCTTTACTCCATGTGTCCAGTTTAATATTCAGCAACAGACTGAATATGCATATTTCTGTAGCTCTTTTTCTACACAGCTCTCTTATTTTTAGTACTTTGCCTCACAAATAGCAACCACCTTAGCCTCTCCAAACTCTGATCTATGCCTTCCCAACTCAGCAAGACCACCTTGATTTGAACAGTGATTTGAAGAGTGATTTGTGCTGTGATATAGTAGGTGTCCCAAGGAAGTAAGCTTGTAGTAATTGTAGCATACATCTAGTTTTTTCTGCCTTCTCTTGGATAACAGTTTTTCACTGCAGTCCATTGTCTGAAAAATCTTGTTTCATACATTTAATCTAGTTTTCTAGTAATTTACAGTGGAAAGGCAAGTTCAAGTGCCAATCACTCTACCATGACTATTGTTGTTAGGTGCTATTCAATCAGGTCCAACTTATAACTACCTTATATACAACAGGATGATCTCTACCTAATACTGTACCATGCACACAATCTTTTTAAGTTTAAGCCCCATTGTTAATGCCTTCCAGCCTGGGTGACTCATTTTCCTGCACTATATTTGACAGTGCTTCTCTGCTATTCATAGGGTTTTCAATGGCTCATTGTTTTGGGAGTGGGCTGCTGGGTCCTTCTCCCTACACTGTTTTAGTCTGGAAGCTCAGCTGAAACCTGTCTACTCTGGATGGCCCTGCTGCTATCTGAAATACTGGTAGCATAGCTTTCAGCATCATAGCAGCGTGCAAGCCCCCACAGCACGACAAACTGACAGACATGTAGAGGTTAGTATGAATAAAAGTCTAAATTTTAAGTCATGTTAAATATTCTAGGAAAGTATATTATCTTAAAGAACTCTGTGACTAGTTCTTCTCAAAGCAAGTATTTTTATTTTTGTAACATACATGTTCTTTCATAAACTGGATATTAATATATATGCTTATTAACATACTCCTTTTTTCATTATTTTATCTATATACTTAATATTGTCTCTTTACTACACCCTGTGGAACATTATGGAAATACAGTGAAAATGCTGCACATGGGTGTTTTAAGGAACTTCTAGTGTAGCAGAAATGGGCTAATGGGTATAGTGTAGTGTGAAAAGTGCCTAGATAGTAGCCTATCCAGAGTAATGGCACAGAGGAAAGAGAGACCAGCTTCTTGAGGAGCAGGACTTCAGACCATACCTCACACAGTAGATTTTATAGGTGAGTTGTAAAAAATAAGAATTTTCAGGACAGTATTTCAAGTAGATGGAATAGTATGGGCAAAAATCAGAAATGTGAAATATTACTCAATATGGAACCTAGATGTAATTTATTATGGTTGCAGTATAGGATGCTAGCACTGCACTAAGTGGCAGAAGAGATTGAACACATAGGCAGAGTAAAGAGAGCCACATAGTCCACTCATAGAAGCTTACTTTTACCTCTACCATTTTTGGATTTCTAAGCACAACAACAACAAGCAGAAGCAGAGCTTTATTATTTTGAAAGATCATTGTAGTGATGATGTGGATAGACTAGAGTGGGACAAAAAAAGACACAGGCAGCAGCTTGGAGAACACTGTAGTAGCCCAGGCAGAAGATACTTATTTTCATTTTAATGTTCATAAATATGGCTTGAGAGTGATAAATGGCAAGTAAGTTTTATACTGTCTGATTGCTTATAAACATAAACATATCAGGAGGCAGAGGCAAGGGGATTGGGGATTTTAGGCGAGCCAACCTGAGCTACCTCAAAAGAAAAAAAGAATGTAAACTTGCATTCATAAATAAAATTTTTAGCATTTATTCATTTTCAAATTGAAAAGTTTTTGTCATCATGTATTTTCATTTTAAGACATGTAGACAATATAGAAAATTTAAAAGATAAAAGTGAAGATCACCCATAATCTTGTTGTTGTTAGGTACCATCAAGTCGGTCTGACTGATTGTTTTTCAGGATTGTTTTGGGAGTGGGTTGCCATGTCCTTCTTCCATTTTTATGGCACTGGAGATTGAACCTGGGTCCTCAGAGAGTGTAGAGAAGCACTCTACCAATCGAGTCAAACCTCAGCCCAATCGCACCACTTAGAACTAATAATTGCTAATATTTTGATATGTGGCTTTCCAAGAGTTTTTCTATACAAGTGTATATACAAACACACATTCATATAATGCACTTTTACTAAATTAATATAATATTTTCTGTGATGTGTTATAGTTCTTTTCATTTGTGAGTTTCTTTTATTGTAGTAAAATATATTGTTAGGTGCCATTGAGTTGGGTCCAACTCATAGCAGCCCTACGTACAACAAAACAAAACACTCCCAGACATTGTGCCATGCCTAACAGTATTGTCAGTACTTCTTTGCTATTCATACGGTGTTCAAGGGCTGATTGTTAGGGGAGTGGGCTGCTGGGTATTTCCAGGGAGTCTCCCATCCAAGTACTAACCAGGTCCAACCCTGCTTAGCTTCTGAGATCTGACCACCCTGGCTATAGAATATATATAACACAGACTTTGCCATTTTAACCATTTTAAAGTGGCTACACTTAAAATTATAATTCAGTGGTATTAATTACATTGACAGTGTTGTGCAACCATCACTGCTATCTACTTCCAAAACATTTTCATCACTTTACACAGAAATTTTGTAACCATTAAATAGTAAACCTTCATGTTTCCTTCACCCCACTCCTGGTAAACTCGGTTCTACTTTCTGACTCAATTTGTCTATTCTGTATATTTTATATAAATAAAATCATATAGTATTTGTCCCATTTTTTCTGGCGTATTTCAAGTGGCATAATGTTTTAAAGCTTCATCCATTTGTAACCTATATTAGAACTTCATTCATTTTTATGGTGGAATAGTATTCTCTTGCATGCACACATGGATTGCTTCCACCCTTTGGCTATTGGGAATACTGCTGCTATAACCATTAGGCTCTATTTGAGTCCCTGTTTTTGGTTCTTTTAAGTATATATTTAGGAGTGGTCACATGGTAATCCTGTATTTAACCTTTTGAGAAACTGCCCTTTTAAAAACTTGCTGAATAGTAGATATCTTTCCAAGTCAGTAAAAATAGATCTATATCACCATTTCCATTGGATGAATAGAAAGTGCTATAATTAACTGATCAATTTTCCTGTTAGATATCCTTGTACAAATATTTTTATACATTTTTGTGATTATTTCTTTAGGATAAACTTCTAGAAATATTATTCCTAGAACAAAGAGCTTTTTCACCTGTACTTCTTGACACATTGCCAGATTGCTTTGCAGAAAGGTTGTACCAATTCACATTCCCATCCATCATGTATGGGCATAGTTGTCCCCTCAAACTCTCTTAATCCTTTACCAGCACTAAGTGGTGGTGGAGGGTGGGCAGTTGAGACAGTGTGTTACTAGATAACTCAGGCTGGTCAGGAACTCACTATGTAGCCCAGGCTGGCCTTGAACTCATAATCCTACTGCCTCAGGTTTACAAGTGCTGGAACAACAAGGGTGTGCCACCACTCCCTCCATTTGCAGTTTATATTGTAGATTTTGGTTTATATGTTCCCATTTGCAATTAAACATGTTCAAGTTTCTCTCATTTTCAAAAGTAACTAACAGATAAAAACCTTTTTTGTTCCAACATCTATCTCTACCCCAAGTCTCTTCTTTCAATGTAGAGTCAATTTTCTTGAAAGAGTAAATTCATACTCTACTTCCTTATTTCCTATTCATCCTTCAACACAGGACAGTTTGGCTTTGTCACTCAAGCTCATCCAATGAAAACTACATCCAGTGGACACTTCAGTCCCTTTGAAGCCCTTGGTATTATGTCCTTGAATATTTTCCTGTTGCCCTACTGTATTTCACTGATCGGCTTTTTTCCTCTTCCCTCTCAGGCTGCTTTGCGTGTGTGTGTGTGTGTGTGTGTGTGTGTGTGTGTGTGTGTGTGTGTGTGTGTGTGTTACTGAGGGTTTGAACTCAGAGCCTCACACAAGCTTTGCAAGCGCTCTACCACTGAGCTGCACCTCCAGCCCATTTTTTACTTTTTATGTTGAGACTGGGTCTTGCTAAATTATGCAAGTTGCCTCTGCCCTTAAACCTGTAATCTTCCTGCCTCCACCTCCTGAGTCACTGGGATTATAGGTGTGCATCACTATGCCTGGCTGATCAGGCTGCTGCTTAAGGTTGTAATAATAATAGTTGTTATTACCATTAATTGAGAAACTATGTGCTGTATATTCCTTATATACATAATTTAATCTTTATAACATTTTCTTGTAGATGAGAAAGTAGGCTCACTTGAATATGAGCTGGATTTAGTGACTTGCTTATAATGAATAGAATACAGCAGAAGTGATGAGCTATTACTTCTAAAACTAGGTTATAAGAAGTCTGCACATAGCCAACTGTGGTGTTGCGTGCCTGTAATCCCAGCACTTTGGAGGCTAAGGGAGGAGGATTGCCATGTGTTTGAGGCAATCCTGGATTACATAATGAGACACTCTCAAAAAACAAAAATAAATAAGCAACCTTCTCCATCCAAAAAAGAAAAGACTGCATGTGTTTGTCCCCCTATCTCTGTGACTCCGTATCATTCTTCAAAGCAAGGATAAGACTATTCCTATATGTCTTCATGTTTCCCTGCATTTACTATATTTTTGTTAAATTTGCCTGTTACTATTTTATTAAAATTGCCTATTTCTTCTTTTTCTATCTGCATTCCAGAATTCTATTTTTGTCTTAGTACAGGGACTATATTTTGTTCATATTTGTATCCCAAAGTCTAGCTCAGTGCATCATGTGTGACTTATGTTGAATATATAGGGGGAGAACAAGGATGTTCAGTTGATTTGCTGTTTTAAGATACATAAAATAGCAAGTGTGGTGTTGAGTGTCTGTAATGGCAGCACTTAGGATATTGAGGCAGAAGGATTGTGAGTTCAAGGCCAGCCTAGGCAACATGGCAAGTCCAGGTCAGCCTGAGCTACATAGTGAGACTCTGCCCTCTCCCCAAACAAAAATAAGACAAGGATGCCCACTTTCTACTCTCTTATTCCATATTGTGATTGAAGTCCTAGCCAGAGCAATTAGGCATACAGATAGGGAAAGAGGGGTCAAATTACCCTCATTCACAGATGACATGATCTTCTACCTGAAGTTTCCTAAACATTCCCATAGAAAACACTTAGAATTAATGAGCTCCTTCAGCAAAATAGCAGGACACAAAATTATCACTCAAAAATTAGTAGGTCAACAGGAAGAGTTCATAATAGCCCACCAAAAATTAAATATTTAGAAATCAATCTATCTGAAGACCCAAGAAGATTTCTACAAGGAAAATTTCAAATCATTAAAGAAAGAAATAGCAGAAGATATAAGAAAATGGAAGGACCTCCCTTGCTCATGGATCAGGAGAATTAATATTGTGAAAATGGCTATACAACCAAAGATGATTTACAGATTTATTGTAATCCCTATCAAAATTCCAATGATAGATTTTGCAGAAATAAAAAAAAATCCTAACATTCATATGGGAGCAGACAAGACTGCTTCAAAACAATGCAGCAAAAATAGTGCAAGAGGTATCACAATACTTGATTTCAAACTATACTACAGGCCATAGTGGCAAAAACAGCTTGGTACTGGCACAAAAATAGGCTTGAAGATCAATGGAGCAGAACTGAAGACACAGAGATGCATCCACACAACTACAGCCACATGGTCTTTGACAAAAAGACCAAGGCCATTCATTGGAGAAGAGATAGCCTTTTCAACAAATAGTGCTGGGAAAATTGCGTATCCATTTGCAGAAGACTGAAAATAGATCTATCTCTCTCAATCTGTATAAGAGTCAACTCAAAATGGATCAGAGACCTCAACATAAAACCATAAACCTTAAAACTACTAGAAGAAAAGGTAAGGAACACCCTCCAATATGTAGGCATAAGCAACTATTTCCTTAAGAAGACTCCAGTGGCCCAAGAAACTGCACCAAGAATTGACAGATGGGATTATATAAAACTAAAAAGCTTCTGTATAGCAAAGGAAATAAATTAACAGAGTAAAGAGGGAACCTACAGAATGGGAAAAAATATTTCCATCTTACACATCTGACAGAAGACTGATTTCTAGAATATACAGGATCTTAAGAAATGAAACACAAAAATAACATGATAAATTAGTGGTCAATGGAACTGAACAGACAGTTCTTAAATGAAGAAGTAGAAATGGCCAATAAACACATGCAAAAAATGCTCAGTATCCCTTGCCATTAGAGAAATGCAAATCAGCACAGAGGTTCCATCTCACTCCAGTAAGAACAGCCAAGATTAACAAAGTAAATAATAACAAATGCTGGCAAGGATGTGGAGAAAAAGGAATTGTTTTACACTGCTGATGGAACTGTAATGAGCTAACCACTTTAGAAATCAATATAGAGGCACCTTAGCTAAGAATAGAACTGCCATATGACCTAATTATACCACTCTGGGAATATACCCAAAGGGGAAGATAAGTCAGCATACTATAGGAACACCTGCACTTCCACATTTAATGTAGCACTTTGCACACTTATAAGGGTATGAAATCAACCAAGATGTCCATCAATAGAGGCGTGGCTTGAAAAACTGTGGTACATATACACAATGCAATATTACTCAGCAATAAAGAATGGAATTATGTCATTTGCAGCAAAATGAATAGAACTAGAGATCATTTTAAGTGAATTAACCCAGTGTCAAAAAGAGAAATACCATATGTGAGAGCAAAATCTAACTTTATAAAAACTGTACATATGTGTGTGTGTATATATATATATATATATATATATATGAACAATCATCTAAGAAGGGAAAATATAACCACAATAGAAAGAAAGGGGGAGGGGATCAAGAAGTGGGAGTAGGGTTTGGGGAAGGTGGGAAGGTGAGGGGAAATAATGTAGGGGGTAAAGAGGTAGAGGAAAATCTCAAAATATATGGTGCAGCTATATAACTACATGGGGCAAAAAGGGAAAGGGAAAAAATCAGAATATAACCTATGATTGTGTGTGATTTTTATTGTATATTAATTAAAAATCCTAATTTTTAAATTTTCTTCTCTAGTTTATACTGTTCTGCAAAATATGTAAGATGACGAATGTTTAAGCAAAAGTGACTTAATGGTTGCAAAATGGACTTAGCAAATGACTTAGTCTGTACTCCACCATTTGAGTCAGACATGACTCATGGCATGTAACAACAAACACCACTCCACTCTTTATAAACAAAGAAAAAAACAAAAACAACAAAATACAAAACATACATAAAATACCACTTAAAACAATTTTTCTATCACAATTTGCCTTCCATATCTACATTGCTTTTAATAAAAGGGTGATTCTTCTATTACATATAATGTGTGGTATAATAATGTTGTATGTATGTTTGAAAAGATACAGCAGTCTCCATTTTATTTAAATATGATAGACTATATAAAATGAACTTAAAAGTCATTTGGTTTTCAAGTAGAAATTGCTGAATGTTTGAATTGAAATACAGATTCTGGTTTTATCAGCAAAGTTTGCTCAAATGTTTTATACTTTTTATGAAATCTTTTTTTTTACATTAGTTTCTTCCATTTTACACTAGAATGTTCCAGAAATAAATAATGAAAACAGTGATATAGCAACTAAAAAATCAGAAAACACCATCGTTCAGAAATTTAATTCTGGGCAAGAAATAAGAGAAGAAAATACTAAGAGTATGTGTTCGGATACTGAATACAGAGAAAAGGAAGAAAAGAAAGATGACCTACATATACAAGAAATCATTACAGAAGGTAATCTTAAATTATATCGATATTTTCTCACTTTTTCAAGAAATAAAGGATCTACTAAAATTGTTGATACTTTCTAACTCTTTTTTAAAAACAAAGGATCTACCAAAGCACTATTGTGGGTCATCCCCATATGGAATTTAGGAAGACATGAGTTAAACAGTTTTTCCTTTGAGGACTTTGTAGTGTAGTTGGAGAAACAGCTTTTCATTTGTATATGTCAACAAAAAAGCATCCTTCAAGTTATTCTTTAATAGTATTTACAATCAATATTTGTAGGAGGAACTACATTTCTGCCTCTTCTAGTCTTTTCTTCCGTGGCTTTTTGCATTCTGGTTTCTGCATTCAATTATTTGCTAATAATGTTCTGTGGGTCACCAGTATGCTTCTAATGACCAGAATAAGCATTTTTTAAAAAGATCCAAATGACCCTTTGTAGCCATTGAAATGATTTACTAATTCTTCCATCTTAAAAAAGAATTGTTTAAAGATGGTACTGATTGAAGGTATTCAAACCTAGGCTGAACAACCACTTGGTGGAGATGTTGTAGAAAGAATGATTGGACTAAAAAAATAAAAAGCCTTTCAAGACTTGAAATTTGTATTCTAGATTTTTAAAACTATACTTAATATTTGATATCTATAGTTAGAACATAGAGGAATAAAATTAATGTCTTGGTTAAATAGATATTCTGTGCATTTGCCCAAAACTATTCCAGAATTTAAAAAATATTTACACAGTAGTGAATAAAAAGTGGTAATTGTCAGACTTGAAGAAGCCAACTATTGACTTCTGAATATTGTTAGGCCTGGATAGTAGTAAAAATTAAGAGTATAACCTGTTAGGATAAACTAATTTTTATCAACTATGGGTTTACATGGGACTGATTGTACAGTGCACCCAAAAGGAAATGACTAGAGAAATAAAAAAAATATTTTCTAATACTAGGTGGTCCCATTGGCTCACACCTTCTCATCAACCTGAGTCAGGCTGATGAGAATCAGATAACCGAAGCCACAAAAAGTGACCTCTTTTTTGTGAATGTTAATGAAAGACAGCATACATTGTTAAATAATGTGGAGAAGAGTCACTAAATGACATAGTTTCAAGAAAAATAATCTCGGCGACTCAGGAGGCAAAGGCAGGAGGATCACAGGGGTGAGGCCAGAGGCAGCCTAAGTAACTTACTGAGACCCTGTCTCAAGATAAAAATAAAAAATGGGCTAGGGGTACAGCCCAGTGGTAGAGCACTTGCAAAGTATGTGTGAGGCCCTGGGTTTAATCCCCCAAGTACGTACACACACACACACACACACACACACACACACACACACACACACACACACACACAAAATACTGTTTTCTTCATGACAGATTTGGAAAAAGCTTTAAGAATTAAATTAATACTACCATATCTCAAAATGGAAATCAACACGAAGCCTTCCCAAGCAAAAGCCTTTGCCTAGCTAAAGATGTAATTTGTAAAGAACAAACCTTGAATGTTACCTACCATAGAAAATCAGTTACTACAGAAATAAAAGACGCAGTGAACTAGGAAAAAGACAGTGATTATACAGATTTTAAATTACCAATAATGCTTTTAGTGGTAGGTATATCAATAGAATTAGAAAAGATATTCCTAGAAAGAAGTGAAGGATTAGGTTTTTACCACACAGATGTAGATGTACATCTAGAGAGTGAAAATAATCCATCATCATTTAACAGTATTTTAAGCGAGATGTCTCACAAAAGAAATCTGAGTAAAGATGTTTCTGAAAATGAACCATTCAAACAATTCAGATTGCTTCTGGGAACTCAAGAAAATGCTACTGAGAAGGAAATCACAAATGGTCACCAAACAAAAAAAATTTGGATTCTTTTCCACATGTAAAAATGAATCCTGTTTAGTGTGAGAAATATAGTTTACAGGATTCAAATAATATTATGTTAGATGATGAACAGTGTAAAATAAAACAAATGCAATTGTTAAATATAAAAAGTGGGTGCAGCCTATTACCTTTGAAACAAACTTCAAATTTTCAGCAAGTCTTTAATGATGTTTCGGAGAAACCTCAACTATTCCCTGTGATACAGTAATCAACCACCCCATTTCATTTACTGGTAATTTAAAAGTACTTAGGAATTCAAAAACCAATATTAGTATTATCTGGATGTTGGTGAAGCTCAACTTAAGCTCTGCAGAAAGACCTATATAGAAAAATGTGAGTGATAGCCCAACAGTCAATTTAAGAACTGTTTGGGAAGCAATGTGACAATTTCCCATCTTCAAGTTAACCACCAGAATAGTCATGCTTCACAAGCCAAAAGTTTGAAAAATACTGTTCTCATGAAAACTTCCACAGGAATACAGTTTTCCAGTGAGTCAGGTTGATGAGAATCAGATAACTAAAGCCACAAAAAATGACCTCTTTTTGGTGAATGTTAATGAAAGACAGCATACATTGTTAAATAATGCAGAGAAAAGAGTCACTAAATGACATAGTTTCAAGAAAAATGTACAGTGAAGGTCAACTGGAAGAATCACATTCATTTCACATAAAGCCATCTGGAGATTTAGTAAACAAAAGTGGAAGGTCAGCCTTTGATCTTTCTACTTCAGATAAAAAAACCTGACAAAACGCCAGTATACATGAATATTTTAGACCCTGGTCCTTGGTCAAATGTAAATCAAATTAAAAATCCAACAGTGAGCACTTCAGCTTCTAGCATTCCTTTGTTGTTGAAGCAGAGAACAGTAGGTCCATCAGAAAACAGATTTTTCAAAGACTCTGTAAAAGATGTTGGTACGGGTGATGGCAGGAAGGACATTGGGTCAGGTAAGAAAACAAGGTTATGTCTTGATTCTTAAAATTTGTTTTACTCCTTATTATTCTTGATAAAAAAGCCTCTAAATAGATTGTTTAAAATGAATACCTATACGTTTGTGGTGGTGGTGTTAGGTGCCATTGATTTGGGTCCAACTATTAAGGACCCTATATACTTACTCATAGGGTTTTCAATGGCCAACTGTTTTGGGAGTGGGCTGCTGTGTCCTTCTCCCATTTTTGTGATCAAATTCAGGGCCTCAGAGAGTGCAGAACAGCACTCTACCAACTGAGCTAAACCCCAGCCCCACTATACATATGTAGATATGTAAAAGTAAGAAAGGTTTTATTTAGATGGAAGTGGATTTCTTCTTATCTAAATCTGGGCCAGCGTTAACAATGTGTACAATTACATTTAGGAATTTTTTTCGTCATCAACAGATAGCAAAGGCAACAGATCTAGGACATTTTATTTATTTATTTATTTATTTATTTATTTATTTATTTATTTGCAGTATTGGGGAGTTGAACCCTGGGTCTAATTCATGCTTTGCAAGCACTCTAGCACTGATCCACACCCCCAATCCATTTTTTACTTTTATCTTGATACAGGGTCTAAGTTGTTACACATGCTGCTTGTGGCCTCAAACTTGTGATTCTCTTGTCTATACTTCAGTCCCTGGGATTACAGCCCTGCACCACTATGCCCATTGTTAGGACATTAATTTTAAATTAGGAACAACTGCCTAATTGCCTAATTTGATTCTTTTTTTACTTTTTAGAGCATATGAATTTTAGTAGTTTATTAACGATCCTGACAGTGTGCTTTTTTCCTTTTCTTTAAACATCCTTAAAACTTCTTCCCTCAGACCCACACTTTTGTCACCTATTGTCATTTTCTTCCACTAGTTTTCTCCACCTTCCTTAGTTTTTCTATTTGTGTCAGCACTTTCACCAGCACCAGTAGGCTCATTCATCTTGTAAAAGAAGCAGTGGAACAGAGGAATTTATTTCATTCCACTGACAATTGTCGCTGTTTGGAACACTTTCAATTGAACTCTTTAATGATTATGCACCTATACTAAGATGTTTGTATGTTAAATAATGTATAAAATAGAGGGGCGGTTTTATTCTTAAAAATGAGGACACAAAATGACAATGAATGTCTAAATTTGGCTTTAAAATATTTCAGGAGAAAGGAAAGTAGGAGAGACAATTTGAACTAAATACAACTTAAATATTTATGGATGTTGAAGTTAGATGATAGGTACATTAAGGTGTATATTTTCTACTTTTGGGTTTTTCATAAATTTTTAATATTTAAAAACATACTACACATGAATAAATGGTATATAACTGGAAACTGAACATATAAAAAGCAATAGTTTAAGATGTATGATCATGAGGAAAATGTGTTGACTATGGTAATAATTTATAATGAAAGCTGATGAAGTTAAAGACATTCTTTTTTGAGACAGGCTCATTATGTAGCCCAGGCTGTCCTCAAACCCATGATCCTCCTGTCTTAGGCTCTTGAGTGCTGGGATTGTAAATGTGTATGTACCACTACACCCTGCTAATTACATTTTAAGGAACGATGTGGGTTTGGGGCTGGGATTTAGCTCAGTTGGTAGAGTGCCGCTCAGCAGTCTCTGAGGTCCTGAGTTCAATTCCCAGCACCGAAAAAATGGAAGGACACAGCAATCCACTTCTGAGGCAATCCCGGGGGAAAAAAAATCAGCCATTGAAAACCCTAGAAGGGTTGCTATGAGTCAGACACGATTCGATGGCACCTAACAACAACAATGAGGGTTCAACAAAATGCATTTAGACCCATTAAAGAAATGCAGATTACAACAAAAGCTTTGTATGGTCCTCAGATTTAATAGGCTTCTTTTAAAAAGGAAGTCGACAGAAACTTAAAAAGAATATTTGGAGATTAAAAGCAAAATAAGTATAACTTATTTACTAGTGCCAATGAGATGTGACACAAAGAAAAATAGAAAATTTTAAAATACTGTATAACTTCATTTCCCAAAGTATTTTTTTTTTCAATATAATAAAATGTTACTTTAGATTCTATTGAGCTAGTTAAATGCTGCTTTTAGGAGCTAGTCTTAACATTTACCATTTTCTCAGAGCTCCTTTCTTCTAAGTTACATTGCAGTGACAGAAGATACAGAGATGTCTACAATTCTGAAACTGAACTTGTAATATACTTTTTTTTTTTTTTTTGGTGGTAGTGGGGGACTGAACCCAGGGCCTCATGTTTGCTTTACAAGCAATCCACCAGTGAGCTGCAGCCATTTTTTACTTTTTGAGACAGTGCCTAACTTAATGCAGGTTGCTTCTGGCCTCAAACTTGCAATCCTTCTGCTTCTACCTCCTGCTGAATAACTGAGATTACAGATGTGCACCACTGCCACCCCATTTGTGCTTTTTTTTTTTTTTTTTTCTCTTACAGTGCTGGGGATCAAACCCAGGGCTTTGTGCATGTGAGGCAAGCGCTGTACCACTGAGCTACATCTCCAGCCCTGTAAAATACTCTTAACACACTTTTAACCTTTATAGTTATGTTTCTTTAAATCATTTTTTATCTGTTTATTAAAGCCTAATTACCCCCTTCTAAATTGCCCTTTGTAGGGCATGTTAATGGGGCATATTTCTTCAAATACAGCTTATAAATCCTGGTGTTTAGTTGGTTCAGTCTTTCCCACTAATCTGAATTTATAAAATGGTCATTACACAAATGTTTATATGTGTGGGTAATGTAGTAACCAAAGGAATAAGGATATCATCTTATATGGAATATTTTTAGAAGGTATTTCTAACAAATTACTCCTTTTAATACGAAATTATAGTAACTAGCAGGTTTTAGAGAGGAGAACAAATGTTTTCTGAAGTGAAATGCCTAATATAAAAGGAAAATCTAGGAAAACTATAGGATTCAAATTTAAAAGAAAATAGAAATTGTTTTTTAAATACAAAACCATAGGATCAGAGAGAAAGTTCAGTCACTAAGATGAGTGCCTGGAGAATAAAATTCAGTTGTTGCCATTTCCTCTTTGTCAATCAGATACTACCAGCATTAACAGAGTTGCTGACACTTTGAATAACTGGAGCATCCATCCAGATCCCAAGGGAGAGCCCAGTGAAGAGAGGAATGCAATTGCCAAGACATTTTATGATTCTTCTTTTCCCACAGAACATGTAAGTCAATTAAAAATATTGCCGAGCAGACCTTAGTGAGCTAATTCTACAGATATTTGTAGAACTGTATGCATCTGGGTGCTCTAAGACCTAACTGATCTCCAAAATAATATCAAGAGGGCAACATGGCACCATTTTTCACAATTAAGGTTGATAGAAAACAGCAGGAAAAAGTCACAGTGTATAAATCAGATAGATACAATCCAGCCTGTTTGGGGAAGGAAAGTATGAGGCATCATATTATATACTTCTACTTTTTAGTCACCTAAATTTAGAAATAGCATTTGAAGATTCTAAAATTCTTATTAGTAAAGATGATACCTAGAAATAAGCTAATCTAGTCTAGATGTTTTTAATAATGCCTACTTTAATTTGTATTTTTGGAGGCTGAGATGGAAGAAATTTAAATGATTTCAATTAGAATACAATGAACGAAACGATAAAACATCCATAATGTGATATGATAGTAAGTATGGATTTATGTATTAAGTAAAGTATTTGTAGAGAGTATATGGCTCCCAGGAGTCTATTTGTCATAGAAACGCAACTAACTATAGGTGACAGGTTATTTGGTTAAATTTATAAGTTTTATATCTTAGTGTGCAGAACTTTAGCAATAAAAAGTCTATATTGTTCAAAGTCTTAAAAGAAAAAAAAGACAAGTGTGGAAATAACTGACAAAATGTGACTTAAAAAGTTAGGAATGATTACTTACGAGATTGCACAGCACCACATTTTGAAATTACTACATATATTTTACAGAGGCATGTCAAACAATTTTCTCTTTAGCACATACAGGATGAAAATTATAGTACTAACACATCCTTAATAAATAATCACTTTTAACAGTACTTTTTATTTTTTTTAATTGAAAAAACCTCAAATGAGATAGTGTAACTTTCTCTGGAAAACTGAAGCAAAAATCAACATCTACCCTATCCTCCTCAAATTTTCATAACTGAACTCAGCAAGGATGAATATTTAAAATATGGTAACTGAAGAGCAGTGTATTTGGCACTGGGAAACCTAAGTTCTTGCCTTAGCCAACTGGATAAGTCATAGAATCAAAGAAAAAAAGAAACCTTAAGATCATCAAATCTAGACACCCTGTTGCTAATTAGGTCAAATACTTAATATGATCTACCTTTTAGACATTTTAAGGGTACAATGGAAATTTCATTTTCCTTCAAAGTCCATTTTTATAATTAACCTAATAGTGTCTAATTCCTAATGTTCTTCCTACAATTAATGTTCCTAAGAATTTGCATTTATACAACTTATAATTTTTTCAAAGAAATATCCCCACAACATTCTGTAAGGTAAGTATTTTCTATTTTATACATGAAGAAACAATAACACAAATGTGAACTTTCCAAGGTCATCTAGACATAATCTGCAGTGGACCTAGGCTAGATGTCTTGGCCCCGAGTCAAATGCTACTATGCTTTTCTCAACTTTCATAATAGAAAAAAAATGTTTCTTTTCAAATAGTGGGTCATGAGAAATAAACTTAGTTCTCTGGCAAAATATTTTCTAAGTGCTAAGCACTATTGTAAGCATCATTATCCCAGTTTAAGCTTAATTACCACTTATCATTGGAATGTGGGAAAAATTTATATGTAGATCTTATTATAAGTAAAATTTTATCAGAGCAAAGCCTCACTCATTCCTTTACATACTCCACTTCTGTGCTGCAGTGACAGAACTAAGTACTTGTGAGGCAATTTGGCTACAGCGCCAAAAATATTTATCTTAGGCTTTTAATTTACCAACTTGTTTTATAAATGAAGACAAGTGAAATTTTAGGAAGACTTACAGCCAGGAAAGGAATGGAAATTTTTATTTTTCACCCTATTTTTATGTACTCTCCACACTATGTTAAGTTCAGAGGAGGTATCAGGTGCCAATTCACTTTGTCCCTGTGGGTTTAGAGCAACTTGAAAAGATAGGTATTTTTTTGTTCTTGTTCTTGGAGTTATGTCTATTGCAGTCTTGATTATATCCAGGACTGAGGATGGAAAGACTGTCCAGAGTAAGCGGAGAATTTATTTTACACATCTAATCCCAGGCTGAAATAAAAGGACTAGTAACAAGACAGGGGAAATGCCAGGTGGAAAGTAGGAAATGATGAAGAAATCACTAAAATGATGTAGGAAGGCAAAGAGCAAAGGCAGTGCCAACACATCTGGCAGTAGGCTGTAGAAACCTCAGTTGCACTAAATAGGACAAGTTTTGTTAAGTCAAACCTTAGCGAATCTAACTGTATCTTGTTTCTCTCTAGTCAGTCTCTGCTCCCACCCCTCCCACCAGATAGGATGTTAAGGGGAATAAAAATAAAGCAGCTATGTGTAAATGTGTTTTTCCTTTTCATTATAAAGCTTAAAATGTAAAAGAATCATGATTTGGGGAAACTGCTAATTTTGTGCTTGGATGCCAAATGCACCAGACATTTTAGTGGCAAAATAAGATCATTAAATCACACAGATCATTAAGTCATTTTACTTCAGTTACATTCGATCTATTTCTCCCTATCTATCCTTACTATCTTGTAAGTCACTTAGAATCCATTTTGGTCCTGAGCTAAATGAGGATGTTATGTTGAATCCACATGCCAGACATTATCAGAAATGTATATATTTATGTACATTTTTCTTTACATGCTAGTTAATTCTTTGTAATAATAGCATGTGGGAACTAAAGAAGCTGATAAGAAAACTGAGGCCCATAAGGTTTAACAGGACCATGGTCACATACTGACACAAAGGAACATTAGCAACTAAATAAATATGAACATTGTTACCCCAAAAATCAGAGGTAAGACTTGGAGGAGAGTAGTGGCTGTGTAATTTTCAGGGAGCCAAACAGAGCAATCCTTAGGGAATGGTGGTTAGATCCTAAAAGTTTAAGCTCATTTAAAAATTACTCTTGGTAGAGCACTGCGCTGCAGTCTCTGAGGTCCCGAGTTCAATTCCCAGCACCGCAAAAATGGGAGAAGGACCTGGCAATCCACTTCCAAGGCAATCTCGAAACAATCTGCCATTGAAAACCCTATGAGGGTCGCTATGAGTCGGACACGACTTGATGGCACTTAACAACAACAACAACAAAAATTACTCTATAATTTCACACTGAAAATGACAATGTTACTATCATAAAACTTTTACCAAATTGGAAAAGATTTTAATATAAGGCAGTAAAGATTTCAGTGATATTTATTACAGCCTAGTTTTGTTATAGGGCAGGGTTTAGCTTAATTGGTAGAGTACTCCTCTGCACTCTCTGAGGACTCTCGTTAGATTCCCAGCACCGCAAAAATGAGAGGATGTGGCAGTCCACTACCAAAGATATCCCAGAAAGCAATCATCCATTGAAAACCCTATGAGGGTTGCTGAGTCAGACCCAACTTGACAGCACAGTTTCGTTATAATAGTGATATTTTTACAATTTAAACATCCAACAATATACTAAATCATGGAACATGGAATATGATGGAGTCATTCTCTTTTAAGAACAAGAATGCTAAAACTGTTTTCAACAAGGCATTTTTAAACTGATAAGAATATCCAAATTAAAAACAAAAAACCCAGAAAAGCCAGGTGCTATAGTGCATACCCATAATACCAGTAACTTGGGAGATTGAGGCAAGAGGGTGGTGAGTTCAGGCCAGAGGGACCCTGTGCAATTTAGTGAGACCCTGCCTCAAATGAGCACTTGTGTAGCATGTAGAAGGCCCTGGGGTCAACCTTCTGTAAAATATTTAGTTCAATAAAAGATTTACATCAAAAAGATTAATGATTGGGATTTGGGGTGAGTTTAATGTAATTCTTATCCTGTTTTATATTTCTAAAATATACACATAAACTGGGTGCAGTAGTTCATGCTTATCATCCCAGCAACTTCGGAGGTGGAAGAAGGAGAAGCTTGATTTCAAGGCCAGAGGCAGCCTGCGTAACTTAGCAGCACCCTGACTCAAACTAAAAAATAAAAAATGAGCTGGGGTTGAACTCAGTGGTGGAGCACTTGCAAAGTATGTGTGACACCTTGAGTGCAACCTCTGAGTACTGTCAAAAACAAAACAAAACAAAACAAAGCATGTATTTCCCTCACACTGAAAACACAATAATTGTTATGTTAAAGCAATTTGACATTCCCTTTGAATGGAAAATTTTATCTGGGACTCATGTGAAGACCAACACTTTCTTTTTCCATGAAATTATCATAAATTTAGTTTTGATAGTGATAAACTGGAAACAACTTCAACATTTGGGAGTAGGAGACAGTTAAAAAGGACTATTTTTGCAGTCACTGACAATTGTGAAAAATTTAAAGGGCCTAGGAAACTGCTTACAGAAGAAAAGGCAAGAAATAAAAATCTACAGAGTGATCAAATAATATGGTTAAAAAAAAAAAAGAAAAAGACTAGCAGCAAATACCAAAATACTGACAAGTCTATCTGGATAATGAATTACTAAAGGTTTTTTGTCTCTTCATATACTTTTCTCTATTTCCTAAATTTCCAATTTGTATTTTATTATCATAAAACCTTAAAATGAAATATTTATTTTTTAAAAACAGTATTACAAGTATGACTCAATGCAGTGCCTTGAAAGCTTGCCAACTTCCAAATATCCCATTGCTCTTTCCTGTTTCTTCAACAATGGTGCTCAAAGGCATGAGAGGAAGCATGAAGTAAAAGGCAGTTTTTGTACTTTACAACTGTTTGAATTTTTAATTTTCTCCTAACTCTGATAAAAGATACAAAATATAAATATGCTTGGAAAGGGAAGGGTATATAAAACAAAAGTGACTTTTATCTATATAATTTTAAATTTCTTTCATTGTAAGCTCAAGACCATTTTAGAAAGCATTTGTGTTATCCTTAGAATATATTAGATTTTGAAGAGTTACTATATAGACTTACTATATAAACAAATTCACAATATATAGCTTTTTGGTGCCCAAACTACTAAAGTAATTGTGTAAATTAGTCATGAAGATACTAGCTTTATTATATACTCGAAATTGCAGAGGCTTACTTGACTTTTCTTTAAAACTATTTGTATGGTAATTTCAATGGTAAAATAAATTTGATCTTTCCTAGGTGAAAGCAGAGCCTCTGATTTCAACTGTGCTACAAAGCCATTTTCAGACAAACAAGATTAAAGGTAATCCTCCTGATCTGGCTGACTCTTCTAGTGAAGATGACTGGCAGGGCATTTTAACAAATCAACTAACTGAAATTGAAAAATTCCTAAGTTTAGAAAAAGACAACCAACCTAAAAAACGAAAAGCAGAAGAGATGTTGGAAAACACAGCAGATGAAATAATGCTGATTAAATACTCTCAGGGGGAAAATGATGTAATTGAAAACACTGGGTAGTATTTACTAGAATGAAATGATTATTCATCTAAAACTTTAGCTATCTTCACTTTCCCAACTTTCTCTAATGTGATGAAATTGTATTACTTATCTGCTTTGCAAACACATCATTTAAGGTATCTGCCTTATATTTATAGTTTGTTGTTAGCATCCAATTCCCCTTAATGAACTTTAAAGTTTTGTCTTCCCCTTTGTGTATATTTCCTTGAAAGCACTTATTGTTTCTTCAGTATTCTTCCCTACAGAACTCATGTAAGACAAAGTGACTGTTCTACTACGGGAGTTTGTAATTTTACTTTAAAATTTGAGACAAAAAATGCTCAGACTGGTCTGATTTTAGTTTATGTTTTACTATGATTTGGAAATTTTTCTCTCAAAAGAACAAAATTATAAGCATAAAAATTCAGGTATCAGAAAGACTCAAAAGGCTGTTTTTCACTTTGTTCAAGTTTTGTTTCCAGGCGTTAAGTGTGTCATACAGTTGTTGCCACTGCTGTTTTCCAAATGTCCGATGTGTGCTATGGCTACAAATTGAAAAATTAAAAACAAACTATTAGTCAATCTTTTCTCCTCTGGTGTCCTTTTATACTATTACACACTTCAATCTAGTTAAAAGCAAAATTAAATATACATAAAAGACATGAATTATAAGAGAATTTAAAAATTAGGTGCTTATTTTTAAAAAAACTTTGACCATATTGATCCTAAACCTATTCTCCTCAACAATTATATAAAGCAGACACACAAGTCATTAGTATTCTAGTCAGTTCTCAGCCATTAAATGAAATGTGCTGGAAAATAGGACTCTTTCATTAAATAAGCTAATCACATTCAGTCTGAACTTTAATAAAATTATGATAAATAGCCACTATTTAACTATGGTAAACTGATAAGAACACTACCTTGGTTCTCTAAACATTTAAGTAAAATAATCGGAACAAACTAAATTGTTCTACAAAATGCAGCAAAGAATTAAGTATCTTACCTGACAACTACTTTTCTCTGGGTTTGATCAATTTTGCAGTAGACCATTTTAGTTCTTACCGCTGAAAAAAGATTTTTTTTACATGATAATGTTATATAAAACATATAAAAGAATTCTAAGAAAAACAGCTAAGGTAGGACCAACAGACCATAATTAGACTTTATACATTTTAAACAAAGGCTTCAACAGCTCTTTGAATCTAGTAAGCAAAGCAGTATTACACAACCAAATGGAAGATTATTCAATTGTCCTGTGGCTGCTGGGCCAATCTATTCAATTAATAGCACACACAGGTTTTATTAAGAATTCTAGGAGTTCTCCCCTACAATCACATTTGGTGGGGGGATGATGACTAACTCCCTAGTAAGACATTATTTCTTTAAATAACTACTGGGGACTTAGACCATTAGAAACTATGTCAATAGTTCTATACATTTGACTAATCCTAACTATATGATCTCCCCAACTTTCAAACTTAAAAAGTTCAGGAAAATTCCTGATTAACACTGAGCTCACTTTTATAATGCAACTTTTAGGGAAGAAGGTCCTCTTTCTGAGCTAATTATATTTTTTAAAAGGCAATAATTAACCTTTTCAGGTCATTTAATATTTGCTAGGCACTGTACTTTACTTGCATTAATTCATTTAATCCTCACAATTACAAATCAATGCCTACATTCCTATCATAGAGGAAGACCTAAGTGTGATGGTAAAATCTATGCTCTTAACCACTATATGTACTGCCTAAGGGTCTCTGTTCTATACAATTTCAAGTTATAGAACAAATATGCAAACCCACATAATTCATATATTCATTAAATTTTCATTCTATTACAAATGTATCTGCTTATCTATGCAGGGCTGTCCAACCTTTTGGCTTCCCTGGGCCACACTGAGTAAAGAGGTATCGTCTTAGACCACATATAAATTATATAATATAGTTAGTGTATATACATAACAAGGGGGGTCATGAAGAAAATAAATGCTAAAAAGCACATAATGTTGAAAGATTTTGTGGGGCTGTATTACTTGCTGTTTTAGGCTGCATGCAGCCTGTGGGCTGAAGGTTGGACATGCCTGTTTAAGAATGCACACTTGCTACAAAGCAATCTAACTTTGGTAGCATAAGGCTTTTTAAGATAAAAGTCTTATGTTTCATATAGTAGAAATTCTAGAAATGAATGAAAATGTTCTAATTGCCTTACCATCAATAACAAAGGCTTCAACATCATCAGCTCCAATTTGAAGTTCTTGCTGCATTGTATCAAAAGAAATTTCTTTATTTTCCACTGCCATTCCCATAAAAGTAAGTAGTCTCATTTTTGCCATATTCTGTTCATGTAACAAGCCTAAATAACATGATAATGAAACCTGATTAGTATCCACACTAATTAAAAACCCACACAATTGCAACTCCTGTGTTAAGGTGTGGAAATCATTGTGCTTAGGCATTTAACTTATATTTGCAAACCATAAACTGACATTATGGATATTTAAAATTATTTTCTAGAACCTTTATTACTAAAATGCCACAGGTGATTTAGGTTAAGTTAAGGTTAAGTTAGGTTAAAGTTAAGAATACACCATAAGCATTTTTAGGCCCTACAAGTTTAATACATTTTACATTTTTGTATTTATACATTTCAGGAGATAAAATCTACAAAATAAAGATTTTTTTTAGTTAAATTACTAAACTTATTTTCAACAAATAGGTTTTCATTTAAACATGTGATTTCTTAGTTCTCTTTGTCCTGTGTCTCTATTACTAGTAAACCTGATGTTTTCAAATAATTTCATAAACATTTTCAGTTATCAAAATATTCCATTTCCCTTCAGGTCTGGATTTGATTCTTACCAAATACAACTGTCAAAATGTTTTATCATTTAACATAGGCCAACATGCTTAGTCCTAGATAAGATTAACCTGTACCATTAACAGATATACTTGTTCTTTATAAGGCAAAAGCAGAAAATTATACAAATGATTCAAATTTTGCATTATAATTTCTAATGAAGCATGCTATCACAATTATTTCAATTACAAATAACTGTTAGGTCTAGAAGGAAATTTAGTTAAGTTCCTGATCCTTTTACTTTAAAGAACAAAGAATTTAAATGACTGACTGGTGATAGTTACAAAGTGGCAGTCCTTAGGTTTATAAAACAAAGGGCTAAAAATATAAAATAATTTATAAATTCTAAATATCTAAATTGTGACCTGGTCTTAAGCAGAAGCAGAATTACAACAGAATATCACATGTACTTGTTTTGACAAAATTGTATTTATAAAAACGTTTTAAAATCTAATCTAGAATTAATTATATGTTCCTTTTCTCTGATTTTTCAAATTATAGAAACTTAGCAAATGATCAATTATGTACTTTCTAGTAATTAAGAATCTCAAGTTTGTATTGTTAAAGTTATCTAAGCACTTCATAAATAAATATGAAACTTATAACATCATACACTAGTGGAAGACTGGGGAAGTCCATTAATATAGGGCATGATCATCTGTTAATTAGCTATAATTATGATACAGGATTCCTATTTGGCAGAGATTCAACAAAAACATGATTATCATAACTCAAATGAATGAGGTACACAAGTAAGTATTGCTAACGGTGTTTAATGGCAATCTACAAGCATCAAAAAATCAATTAGTGCACATTAACCCTAATTAACAAATGCAAATCAGATGCTGATTAACTTTCTGAAGCAAGAAGATAGCAACTGGATAATACCAGATTACACAGGGACATGTTAGGGCAATTCACTTGACACAAGATAATGATAGTATTGGCCCAAGTTGTCAGTAATAAAAAAATGTTGTGACAAACTGATGCCACCTGTGGAATCTGGACATTTGTAACATGACTTCTTGCTGTAATAAATGCCTAATAATGCATCTAAAACCCAAAACATAAACATTTAATGTTTTCCCCAACACATCTTATATAAACAAATTTCTCATTAAAGATTGTTAATTTGTGCAGATGTTCACAAAGAAAGGCAAATTAAAGAATCTAATTTTTAGCTGGCACCATGAATTAGCAATGTTATCACTTTTTTCCTATTAAAGAATCAGTTTTAAGATTCTCAGAAATTCCTTAACATTTCCTGTTCTGTGTGCATAACACAGTCCTTTCAATATAAAAACTCCACAAATTTCTAAAATATGACTTAAAATATTCTTCAAATCTGTTTTACTGCTCTTTGTGCAGTTACTATAAATGAAAAAAAAATCCAAAAGAATGAAGATTTTTAGGATTACATAAAATCTATTTTATAAGTGGAAACTTGAGTCTAAAAACACTTCAAATTGATGTTTAAAAACATTAGTTTAAAATACTAAATCAAACTTAAAGCTTTTAGTAGTCTTGCTCTGAAAATCAAACTATTAAACCAGGGAATTATGAGTTAAAGATCTGAAGGAAGCAGTGCTGTTTCATAAAACCAGAACACTACCTTCAAAGGGGAAAGCACAGTATTCTGTCATATTTCAATTTTAAAGTTATAAAAAATCTAATTTTATGGAAACATTTATTCATTACTAATATGTCAAAACCTTAATGCAGTAATAAAAAAATGTGCATCATTGAGCAATTTCTGCATTGTCACTGACCCCTGTCTTAAAATGCTGCAATATAGAAAACGCAGTTTTAATGCATGCAATAGCTTATGAACCAGTGCTCCTTTGCAACAGTCAATTACACATCAATGGGGGAGTGTCAAAGTGTTAATTACTACTCCTTTTGCCTTGGTGTGTAAATAAAGAGGTTGCTGACATTAACATTCCATCACACAGCTTCATGCCACAAAGCAAATTAACTGGGACAGAATGTGGTTTTCTAGGTCTAGTGCGCCTGGAAAAGCATTCTACCCAAGCAATCTTGCACCTATTTAATCTTGGTGGATTTCAAATACTTTCTATTAAAATAAGTCAATCTTCCCCAATCCCAATGACTGTACAAAATTTACAGGTGAAAGGAATGATTACCAAACTTAAAACCAAGTATAATCAAGCAGATTATAATTGCAATCTTCTTTATCTACATCACAAACAACAAAGACTAATAATTTGATTTTAATATGAAACATAATTTCTAATGTTTTTGATTATTGCCTAACAAAAATAAAGCCCCTTTAGTTTCACAGTTGACTTCACTGTCGAAAAATTGGTAGTTTTACAACATCTAAGACCTGTTCAACTACAGATTTTCTAAGCAGTCTCTTTATAATTTTAGTATGTTAAAACATGCTCTAGAAGGAAATTAAAATATTGAACATACATGGGGTTTGCTCACTGAAGATTCAATTCAAATGGTAAACATCTAATCAACTCTGATGCATTAAAACAGTAAAATTCAAAAATAAAATAAAAATCAGATTTCTTATGCTGGCTTCAATAAACTGTAGTTAGGAAAGTTTATTTTGTTTTGTTTTCTCCTTCCCCCTTCCCCTCCCACTCCCTTCCATTTTCAAGACAGGGCTTCACTATGAAGCCCAGGCTGGCCTTGAAATTGGGGTCCTCCACACTGTACCTCCCGAGCACAGGGGATTATAGGCCTGTGCCACCATACTTATCTAGGAGTTTCTGTCATCATGCAAAAATCATATGCATTTCTAACTTCCTGGATCTAATTAGCAATAGTACATACTTCTGTAATCTTAGAGATTCTGGTGTGTGTGGTGGTGGTGGTGGTGTCTAAGCATGAAATGCCGTATATTTGTGAGGAAAAAAATTAACAATTTTGTAACTGTATCTTAGACAAAAAAAGAGGTACTAAAACTACAAATTACCATGCATCTACGGAATAAGGGCATCTTCAAAGAAACATTATTAAACAATAACCTTTAGCCTTTTATCACCAAATTTTATCAGCTCTTAAAAGTAATACTTCTAAGAGTCACCACTGTGATTAACGTAATCCTTTCAGTTGCTTTTTCTGTTCCCTCTCCTATTCCAAATACTAAAAACATTTATCAGTGGAACTATTCTAATCAGAATCTCTTCCAAGCACCTAATTCTTGAAAGAACTTACTGAGAATCATGGCAAAGTAGACCTTCAAGGGCCTAAAATCCAACAAGCTCTTGTTGTTGTTGTTGTTGTTAAGTGCCATCAAGTCGTGTCCGACTCATAGCGACCCTCATAGGGTTTTCAATGGCTGACAGTTTCGGGATTGCCTTGGGAGTGGATTGCCAGGCCCTTCTCCCATTTTTGTGGTGCTGGGAATTGAACTCGGGACCTCAGAGACTGCAGCGCAACGCTCTACCAACTGAGCTAAATCCCAGCCCAACAAGCTCTTAGGAGAAAGAAAAAAATCCAGGTTATCTGGATTGCTAGTTTTGTCTTTTCTTTAAATCACGAATCAATCAGCTACTGAAAACCCTATGAATAGCAGAGAAGCACTGACATAGTGCTGGACATAGCAAAGGGGTAGGGAGTGTTTCGTTGTTATACATAGGGTCACTATGAGTAGGGCCCGACTGACAGCACCTAACAACATACAAGGCTACAACCATATATGCAAGATCTTACAGTGCATAATTGTTAGAAAGTAGCATGTTATCTCCCTTTATGCTTCAAAGAGTAAACCCCAAAACTTACCAAGTGAATCAATGAAGTCTTTATTATTCTGGTAAAACTTGACATATGATGCCAATTTAGCACTCACAAAAATGGTTAAAAGCTATTTAGAGACAAAAAAAGATACTATGAAGACATAATCAAGATTTATACAAAATTTTTTTTTAGATACCAACTCTTAACAATGAAACTATACACTTTAGTGATAAAATATCTTCATCAAATTACTGCTTAAGCCATCTGCTGGTTTTTTTGCTTGTTTGTTTTTGTTTTTGTTTTAAATTTTGGCGGCACAAAGTTGCTGAACCCAGAGCCTTGGACATATTTTGCAAGGACTTTACCAGTGCACTGTGCCCTCAGTCTCTGCTTTAAAAAAAAAAAAATTTTTTTTTTTTATCTTGAGATAGGGTCTTAAGTTATGCAGGTTGCCTCTGGCCTCAAACTTGCAATTCTGCCTCTGCCTCTCAAGATGGGATTACAGGTATGCATGGAGTCCAGCTAAGCCACCTGCTTTCACTGGCTCATTTTTAAAATGAATGAATCAGTAAATATAGTAAACTCTAAATTATTTACACTGAAAGATGGTGGTCAATGGCACAACCAAAATGGAAAATAATCCAAACAACATTTTGTAATTTGGATTTCAAAATCCAAGTATGTTCTTTTGTTTTTGAAAGAGAATCTGACTATGCAGCCCAGGACTGGCCTCGAACTCACGGTCCTCCTGCCTCAGCCTCCCAAGTGCTGAGATCACAGGTGTATGCTGCCATGCCTGCGTGTTCATGTTTTTAGCTATCAGACTTATCTTCCTAATTCACACTAGTGATAGTGACATTAATAATTTAAAAAATGTTTATTATCAAAGTACACAACAGCCAGGCCAAGTAAAGAAATGAAGGAAAGGGAAGGAGAACAAGACTGTTCATTAGTTGGAGAATAGCTGGTCTCAAATATCAGTCTGTTGCTGATACAGGAGATCCTGTATAGAGAATACGATCTCTCCAACATCATATCTGTTCATACAAAGCAAAAGAGCATTGCATGCTTCAGTATGTAAGATTTAGGAAAAAGAGAACATTTTTCACATTAAAGGACAAACTACTTACATCATGAATAAGCTCGCCTTCTAAAAACTTGACTGGTTTTAATGTAAGGAGATGGTCAAAAAGAAAGGCATTTGGATCTTTCAGTGCTCGTACAATGCACCTTAATTAGAAAACAAAAAAGCAAGCTCAGAGTCTTAAAACCTTAGCTTTTCATTGACTTTTTACAGATTACAAAATATAGTTAATTCAGAATCCAATATGTAACACCATAAAAAAGGTACAAGAGTTTAAACAGGCCAATAAATCTTTTCACTAGTTATATTTGTTTTAATACAATGAAATAAAGTAGTTGTAAACAAAAACATGGCTAAAGAGAAAGCACCAAAGTAATCAAAGAATAGCAAATAGCAGAAGCACCAAACAATGCATCAAAGTGCTTTAGAGGCATTATATCTCATTTATTCCTAAAAACAACTTTAAGAGTTATGCAGTATTTATCATGACCATTTTAGAAATGATGAAAGAGGCTATGCAACAAATAACCAGTAAGTGCCAAATTAAGGGGTGGAGTAAAAACTTGAATGCACACACTCTAACCTCTAAGTCAAAGACCTTTATCACTGCCTATCCTTTCTACCAACTCCTGCCTGAACAGGCCCATGTACAGCAATAACTCAATAGAGAAAATTTCATAAAAACCTAACTCTATTCTGTTACCTGTTAGATCTAGGACTATTTAAAGACCTTATTTTCTCATTAGGAATGGGCCAATTTTTAGCAATTTACCAACTTTACCCATCTATATACCTTAATTATTAAGATAAAAACTAACCCAAGATTAGGTTCTAGTTCTTAGGTTGGGGTTGTTATCCCCATAGTACTAATAACTCACACCATAAACACCAAGTGGCTATTTCACATGCAATCCATGGATCTTTCAATACTCAGTCCTGCATCTGAGTATCTACATTATCTCTCTGGTGAGAAGACACACTGTTGCAAGGATGATTTCAGCATTACATAACTGAATACTGTAGCTTACCTCTACCCTGCTGGCAAGCCTTGGTTACAGCAGTTTTAACATTACCTGTGGGCATCAACTCGAGCCTGGGATGCATTGTCCTCTGTATAACTTCCGAGCAATTCTACCATGACCTTTGAAGCGGCATCACTAAAAGAAACATTGCTTTAGGAATTTGAATATATCATTACTGTTATCCATTTATCAAAAGATACATACTGAATGGCAGATCCTGTACTAATGATACATATAATAGTGACCAAATTCTCATCTATACAAAAAAAAAAAAAGGACTTTCCTTTTTATATAAAAGTCAGACAACAGAGAAAATATAGTAAGTGCTAAAAAGAAAATAAAAGGTGATGCAATCAAGTAACAAGGGCAGAAAGGAGAGACAGGAAGCTACTTTACAGAGGGAGAATGAAAAGAAACGCTGAAGAGATGACAAGTCAGCAGAGACCCAAAGGACTGAAATATCCCTTTACTTTCTGTGGCTGTGAAAAAAGTTAGGATGGAAGGTGGCAGTAAGGTGATTACCAGGCAGAGGGAAGACCAAGTATAAAAGCTCAGCATGGGAAACTGTCAAGACAGTATACGGCCTGAGCCAACAGCAAATATTTTAAAAATTCTGCTTAAGATATCCTTCTAATTAAGTTATCCTGAAAATTATGTGGATGGTCAATTCTTCTTGCTATGAAGAGCGTGAAGTAACTAATTGCATTCATTCAACTTGGACTCATAGGAAATGTTCATCTTCACTCTTCATTTCTTCCTTTAACTGAGTAATCTTCAGCCAGTTCAGAAAGTGCTGCTCAACTGGAAAAATCGTTTTTTTCCCCCTTTTTCTTCTTCTAAAAACACTTCACATCTGCATTCAACCTGGGCAAACTAAGTAGGAACTGTATCATTTATCTTAAAAAGTTAAACGATCCTTTACACCTTTTTTCAAAATTAAGGCTTACTAGTATGTATAAACAAAACTATAGGCATGGTTAAGTGGTGGCAACTCAACAGAGTTATGATAAAAGTAGAGTGCTATAAAAGAAAGGTGACTAACCTAAAGATGAGAGGACTGCTTAAGGCAGAAATGAAATTGAGTGGATTATACCATTTGGACAGGGTTAGGCCAACTTTCTACTAAGTGCCAGAGAGTAAATATGTTAGGCTCCTCTGTAGGCTACTGGTTTCTGTTGCAACTATTCAACTCTTGGCAAAAGCACCCACAGACAATATGTAGATGAATAGGTAGAGAAGATGTTTTATGAACTCTGAAAATTTGGATTTCATATAATGTTCATATCATAGAATTTTACTCTTCCTGTGATTTTTTTTCCCCCTCAGCTATATAAAAATGTAAAATTTATTGTTAGCTTGTGGGCCATACAAAAACAGTTACTAGTTTCCTGCCCAGACACAGGAAAAAGCACAGTGCTTCTGTACCTGTCATAGGTTCACCATGCCTAGCAGTGTGATAAAAAAGAAGAAAGATGTAGGGTGAGTGTATTTATGAGAAACAGGAAATATTCATATAAACGAAGCTTTTGTAGTTGGCCACTGCACCACACAAAACAGTGAGATGATTTTCATCACATTCATCAAGCCCAGGAGATGGGAGCCCTTGGTGAAAAGGCCTTACATACCACAAACAGAACTTTATACTGTGGATTAGAGGACATGAAAACCTAAACAACAGCCAGGTGTGGTGGTACATGCCTGCAATCCTAGCAACTCAGGAAGTAGAGGCAGGAGGATCCCAAGTTTGAGGCCAGAGGCAGTCTGTGTAACTTAATGGGACCCTGTCTCAAGGTAAAAACATAATAAGGGGGCTTGGGATGCAGCTCAGGGGTAGATCACTTGCAAAGTATACACGAGGTCCTGCTTTAGTGTGTTTCAGAAAAAAATCACTGTGGTTGTGCAGTGGGACACAGGACTACTCTGAAGAGTGCTGCAATAACCCAGGAAAGCAATGATGCTAGTTTATAGGGGTGTAGTCACTGTGGAGGCAAAAATATCCAAGGAAGGAAGGAGATGAAGGAAAGGAGGGAAGAATCAAGGCCACCATCCAGATTGTGCCATTTACTGACAAGGAACACAGAGACTTAACTTGGAGAAAAGGACAAATTCATTTTAGTCACATTTAGTCTGTGGCACCTATGGGCCAAATTCAAGTGGAAACAAAAAACAGTTGGGTATACTACACATCTGAAGTTTGGAAGAGAAGTGTGGGTTGCAGACATGGACCTTCATTCTATAGGAGAGAGCAGCCATAGGAATAGATGAGGTGATCCAGGGAGAGGATCAGAGTAAGGAAAAAAGGTCCTAGGCTGACAATTTGAGTAAGATGTCAGCCTTTGAAGGAGCTGGGGAAAAATTATTTACAAAGGTGTGAGAATGAACTGCCAAAGAGGCTGGAAAAAATAAGGAGAGTGGTGTCATCTAAGTCAAGGGAAGAGTTTCTGAGACCAGGGCCACCAAAGTCACATGCTGCTGAAAGAAGAGTGTGGTGTGTCCACTGGATTCCATCTGTTCTTAAAGGAGCTGAAACTCAAATACTGCAAACTAATTTTCAGTACAGAAAGCTAGGAGAAAATTTAGGGCTCTTACACCTGCAACGTGTTTCAAGATATTTTAACCTGAATGCCTTTGCAAGGACGTATGTGCTCCTGTTCACAGTACTACTTCACAATGTCTCACATCTCTGCCTCTTGTAGTCACTGCTTTTGCCACATGTTACTTTATGAATTGTTGTTGTTGCTAAGTGCTGTCAAGTCAGGTCCAACTCATAGTGATCCTATGTACAACAGAACAAACTAAACACTCCACGATTTTGTGCCAAGCACACGATCTTTTTTGTGTTTAAGCTCACGGTTGCACACACTGTGCCAATCCATCTAGTTGAGGTTCGTGCCAATCCATCTAGTTGAGGTTCTTCCTTTTTTTTTAATTGACCCATCACTCTTCCAAACACGATGTCCCTCTCCAGGGATTGGTCCCTCCTGACATGTCCAAAATACATAAGACACAGTCTAGCCATCCTTGCTTCCAAGGAGAACTCTGATTGTGCTTCTTCTAGGACAAATCTGTTGGTTCCTTTGGCAGTCTATGGTATATTCAATACTGATCTCCAGCACCATAATTCAAAGGCATCAATTCTTCTCCTGTCTCCCTTATTCAATGTCCAGCTTTCACAACCATATGATGAGACTGAAAATACCATGGCATGAGTCAGGCACACCTTTGTCTTTAATTTGACATCTTTACTATTCAGCACTTTAAAGAGTTCTTTTGCGACAACTTTTCCCCATGCAATGCATCTTTTGATTTCTTGACTGCTGCTTCAGTGGGTGTTGACTGTAGAACCAAGTAAAGCAAAATCTTGGGCAACCTTAATCTTTTCTCCATTTATCATGAAGCTGCATACTGATCCAGTTGTAAGGATCTTTGTTTTGCTGATGTTGAGGCACAATCCATACTGAAGGCTGTGTTCTCTGATCTTCATCAGTAAATGTTTCAAATCCTCTTCAGTTTCAGTAAGCAGAGTTGTGTTATCTGCATAATGCAGGCTGTTAATGAGTCTTCCTCCACTCACAATGCCATGTTCTTCTTCATGAAGTCCAGCCTTTTGGATTATTTACTCAGCATAAAGACTGAAGAAGTACGGTGAAAGGATACAGCTTACCACTGTCAAGTACTGTTCTAGTAACAAGCAAAGTCATGTCCCTTGCTCTCATGAAACCTAGTAGGGACCGATACTAAACATTAAATATATAGTATACCTGTTACCATCTACAGCCATAGCATCCTGACATCAGATCCTGCCTGATCTTGGAAGCTAAGCAGGGTCAGCCTGTTTAGTCCTTGGATGGGAGACTGCCTGGAATACCATGTGCTGCAGGCTAGGGAAAAGGACCTGGCAGCCCATTCCTGAAACAATCCACCACTGAAAACCCTATGAATAGCAGAGAAGCACTCACAACAGTGCCGGGCATGGCACAGTGTCAGGACATGTACATAGGGTTGCTATGAGTTGGACTCAACACAATGGTACTACAACAATACTTAATAAGTACAATAGAGAAATAATAAAATAGGGATGAGGGTTCTGTGAGCTATACAGATGGCCAGGGAAAGCCTTTCTGATAAGGTAACAAATGGATGTGAAGAAGGTGAGAAGCAACATGGATACATGGGAAAAATATTCTAGGAAAAGACAGTACCAAGGTGCTGGTTGTGCCTTTGCCTTTTCCTCTGAAGGAAATCAGTGGAGGGGCTGGCTGGAGGGAAGACACAATGTGATCTTCCATATAAACTGGAACTTCTGATAGCTCTATTAACAACAGACTATAGGGGTACTGGACAACACCTAATAACAAATAGGGACAAGAGACAAACAATGGTGGGCTACAGGGTGACTTAAGTAATCAAACTAAGAACTGATGGCTTCAACCATATGATAGCAATAGAAGTGGTAGGAAACTGGTTTGATTTTAGATTTATTCAAAGCTGACGTCATTTGGAGATGTATTAGATGTGGGATAGACAGAGAAGTCAAGGATCAATCCCTGGTTTTGGTGTTAAAAAACTAGAAGAATGGAAATGGTTATTTCTGTAGTTGCAGGAAAAAGGGAAGAATAGGTTTAGAAGGAAAAAACCCTATGGTTCACCTTTGTAGCTGTCAAGTTTGAAATACCTTTTGAACACCTGAATGGAGACATTAAATAAGAATAGATACTTGGAATTCAGAAGAAATAGAAGAGGTGAAAATTTGAAAATCATCCATTTATATGTTACTTAAAGGCAGGAGACTGAGTGAGAGCACACAAAGCAGCAGTGGCTCTCAACTAGGTGCCTTAGCAAATACTGAGGAGGAGTGGGTGGGAGCAACTGGAATTGTCATGATGACCGGGAAGCACTGCTAGCATTTTAGCAGGTGTAGGCCACAGGTGTAGGATGGGATGCTAGGTATCTTGCAGAGAACTTAATAATCAAGGAATACAAAGAATATCCCATCCAAAATGCTTCTGGCCTCCAGTCTCACCCACAACTACAGCAAACAAACAAAAGGAACAAATGTAACACAGGACATCCAGTACCACGAGTGAGTTACTCCTGTGTTTAGAGTTAGGGAAGATAAAGAGGAACCCACAAATGAGGAGCTGTAAATGAGGGAAGAAATAGAGGAGGGGCCTCAAAAACCCACTGAAAAAAGTGTTTCAAGAGAATAAGTGATCATCTGTGGCAAATGCTATACAGAACGTTCTAATGTTAACGTTCTTGTTGTTGTTAGGTGCCATCGAGTCAGATTTGACTCATAGCAACCCTCATAGGTTTTCAATGGCCGATTGTTTTGGGATTACCTCAGGAGTAGATTGCCACGTCCTTCTCCCATTTTTGTGGTGCTGGGAATCGAACCTGGGACCTCAGAGACTGCAGAATGGTGCTCTACCAACTGAGCTAAATCCCAGCTCCCAATGTTAATATTAGGATATGTCAAACAGAATACAGATTGGTGTGTCCTATCCTACCTAGATTACTGAGAAATGGCTCTGGAATTTTGTAGAACATTACTTCGCTGACTTCCTTTGCACACATGACAGACTGAGAGTCTAATAAATAGCAATGAAGAGAAATGCTCCAATGAGAGGTTATCAGCTTTAGTAAGCACTTGACATTCACAAGGAAACCACAATCCTGTCACTTAAAATTACTGTGCCAGAAAAGTCAAATAACTTCCAAAAGGAGAGCTTAAAAATGAAAAGGATAATGATGGGAAAAATAACAATATCCAACAATATTACTGAATGTTCACTCAATAATGACGGCTTTAAGAACTACATATATATACATTATCTTTAATCTCTTCAATAACCCTGAGATAAGTACTACTATTATTATTTGTACTTTCAAGTAGGAAACTAAGGTACAGCTACATTAAGTAATTTATGTAGGGTCAAACGAGTGGTAAACCTAAGACTGAATTTCGGTAGTCTAACCCCACAGCCTACAAATTTAATGTTTGGGTTAAAACATAGATTCTTTCTCTCATAGTTTTTATTTGCTGTATTTGAAATGGTCTTTGTAATTACTTCCTCTTAACAATCTACTGACAACAGACTAGAATGTTTCACAAGCATGCCAACATGTAACAAAGTATTCACTGCTTAACAACAACAGGCTAAAAAAGAATCCAGTGCTCATCTTTTATGACAGAACATGCTAACTTTCACAATGGAAATACACACATTGCCTCTTGTATTTTAGCTTAGTCTGCAAAATGTTTACCTTGTTTTAGAACACAGGAACATCAATCTTGGTAATATTCTCTAGTACCTTAAACATTCTAGCACTAAAAGCCAAGTTATGAAATTTGTATCAGCCAACTAAGCTGAAGACTGATTATTTTTTAGAAGTAGTTAACTGCTACGAAAAAAGATTAAAAAGCTAGGTGAAAAAGCTAGGATAATCCTTCATTAAAGAAAAACAACATTACTTTTTAAAAACTGGGCCACTCCTATCATTTGGAGGCATTCTAAAACTGGGTATGTAGAAGAGTATTTTGGGCATAAAGTTTGTTGGGTTAAACAGAAGCTTTCCCAAGTCAAGCCAAGCCCAGCCAAGCCCTTGCTGAAACCCAACAGGTACTCATTCAGCACAGTATCCTGCAAAGTTTCAGCTCATAGGCATTGCTTATACAAGAAACTTTGGCCGTGGTACCTTTTGATTGATGGGCCCTCACCACCACTCAACAAAAGCAATAGCACCACTCCGTACTAAGACATCAAAGCACCAGTAAATATCTTAGTCTAATGCCATATACAGCTCTGAGATTAACAATTATACCAGTTTTAGAATAAAAGCAAGGTTGCTTTTTAAAAAGTTTAAAGTTGAGGGAAAACCACTTTTATCTTTGCAATTATCTTTTAACTTAGGTAAAATTTACAGAAATACAATCATAACTGTGGAGAACAAAGTAGAACAAAATTAACTGGCTCTACTTGTCTTCAAAAAACACCCTCACCTACTTATATTGCCTATTAAGTTGTAAGTTAGTCCATTACTTCCGAATACCTTTTCTTACAATCCACGAGTGCCTCATAAAGTAGTCTTAGAAGGGTGTGTTTCTTTTCAGTGGTGAGATTCCAGTCAGAAATCCATTTTCTCACCTATAATGAGATACACAAAAGGAGAAAATATACTAACACAGCCAAGTATATCTCCACCTTTTAAAAGATTATACTTAGCATACACACAGCTGCTACTTATTTTAACTACAATATAAAACTACATTTCTTATAAATGCAACAAGTATTCTACACAGTAACTTACCTGATCCAGCTCAGTTGGAATGTATTGGATGGCCCCACAAGATGCCGCCACTTTAATGAGGCTGCAATACACTGTGTATCTTACAGGAGTATTCTTATCCATCCCATGGAAAAGGTTGCTTAGCCTGGTTAACAAGTAATAAAAAAACATTTGAGATCAGCAACCACAGTATTAGGCTAATGTGCTCTCACAACAAACCTGAGACAGGACTAAAAATAACTTTATATTATAAAGGAGGGAACTGGAACATAGAAAGGTTACATGACTGCCCAAGGTCACAGCTAATAAGAACCACAGCTGTCAGTCAAGTTCCAGAATTCCTGCTTTTAACCATGAAAAAGTAGCACCATTTAAATAGCTCCTTGAGAAATCAAGCCCCGTTCAGTTCTAAACTTACAATTGCAGCCTCAGAGATGGGCGTTCGCCTTCCCGAAACTTGACCAGCTTTTCACACAGGCTTTCAATCAATGCTTCTTGCTTGTCTGGTTCCAGGATCAAGAGGAGGGATACCACGCTGTTCATCACACTCTCCACGTCTACACGAACATCAATTACACAATCAACAGTGATACTCCAATGCTCAGTGGGTCTAATTAAATATGTATTTCCAGTGTTTTAATACAATGAAAACCATTAAATCTAAGACATTAAAAACATGTCATTTGGCTACTGTCAAACATTCCAGAACACTTTTCCTTCCATGGAGAGCAGCAAAAACACAGTGTGTGTGAATTTTAATTAACGCAGCTCTGTTTCATAGCTAACATTCAGAAGTCAATTTGTACATTTTATTAAAGAGGAAGGAAGTTGTTCCAAAATTTGGTTTCTAACCAGTAAAATAGACCTGTGATTTACATGCCCATCTATATATTCTTATTGTTGTTGTTGTTAGGTGCCGTCAAGTCGGTATCCGACTCATAGCGACTCTACTTACAACAGTTGAAACACTATTGTCAGTGCTTCTCCGCTGTTCATAGGGTTTTCAATGGCAGATTGATTTTTTTTGGGGAGGGGGTTGCCAGGTCCTTCTCCCAAGCCTACAGTATCTGGTGTTCCCTGGCAGTCTCCCATTCAAGTACTAACCAGGCCCGCCCCTGCTTAGCTTCCGAGATCTGACGGGATCGGATGCCACAGGGCTACGGCTGCAGGCATATATTCTTATACTTATCTATATATTCTTATTCTTACACTTATATATTTTTATACTATATATTCTTATACTGGCATGTATTTAATAATCTGGATATTACTGGTTAAGTTGTAAGCCAAGTTGCTATCTCAACTGAGGAAAACTGTACTATATGAAGCAAATTATTTATAAATAAAAGCTGTTAACTTTCTGATTTTCAGTTGCATTATATGCTTGTGAAAGCTGGACACTGAATAAGGGAGACAGAAGAATTGATGCTCTTGAATCAGTCTTGGAGATGAATATTGAATATACCATGGACTGCCAAAGATCATCCTAAAAAAAGTGTAACCAGAGTGTTCCTTGGAAACAAGGATGGCTAAACTGCATCTTACATATTTTGGACATGTTATCAGGAGGGACCAATCCCTGGAGAAGGACATCATGTTTGGGAGAATGGCAGATCAATGAAAAAAAGGAAAGCCCTCCACTAGATGGATTGACACAGTGTCTGCAACAATGGGCTTAAACACAGAAGAGATTGTGTCCCTGGCACAGAATCGAGAAGTGACTTATTCTGTTGGACACAGGGTTGCTATGAGCCAGACCTGACTCAATGGCATCTAACAACAACATCAACCTTCTGATTGGCTGATTCATTTTTAGGTATGATACATATTAATTACATACCAAGTTTAATTTCTAAACCTTAATGAGATTTCAGAACTCACAATATAAAATGAAGAATCAGCCTCATATCAAATGACTTTTAGATTACCTGAAATCACATCTTATTTAATATTTAGCTAAATCATAGGAACAGAAAGCACTTTTTTTCCTTCAGTTCCTTCTGAAATGAACATTTAGTGTTTGACGACATGCAAAAAACACACACGTTAAAAGACATTTTCTCGAAATTAGCTTATTTCACAGGTCTAACAGGTTAGATAAACTGAAAGTATATGCAAAGATTAAAAAACAACTGCTCAAAAATCCTAAATTCTGCCTGGCGCTGTGGTGCATCCCTGTAATTCCACCTACTCAAGAGGCTAAAGCAAGAGGATTGCAACTTCAGGACAGAGACAGCCTATGCAACTTAGGGAGACCACTCTTAAAAAATGGGGCTAAGGATGCAGCTCAGTGATGGAGCACTTGCCTATCATGCGCAAGGCCTTGGGTTCAACCCCTAGTACTAAGCGGGAATATCCTAAGTTCTGAAATACAAAGCATACAATTGACAAGAAAAATTTTAAAGTAGATTATTTCATGATTAGGAAGAAATATTAGAAAAAATTAAAAACAAACCTTTATCATCTTCCTTCAGACACACATCACAGGCTTCAATAATTTGAGCTAAGTCTACATGAAGTCCACCTTCTGAGTTCTCTTCTGAGATCTCAGCTCCTTTAGATTTCAGGTAAGCACGAAGCTCGGCAGCCTGTTGAATCAAATAGAGTTGCTCTATATCTATGTATATTTATCAAACTGACTTATGAATGACACAACACAAATCTCAAACCACTCTGTTCTACTGCTGAAAAAACAAAATGCAAATACTAAATAACCTACTTCAAATTAGGATGAGGGTTCCTCTCCTACCTCCATAGGAGCCAGAGGTTTTCCTCCACAAGAGTTATGGCTCCACAGACAGACACTCTATGGCCCACACGATCATCTTTAGTCTCTTATGTCACTTGTATCCTGCTAGACTTCCAGTATAGGGCAAAAACTTTCTTATATAGCCCAAAGGGTCTCCTTGTGGGGGGTAGGGAGGAGTTATTATCAATCTGACTAGGCAAATTTAACTTTTTCAGAAAGAAATGGAAATTTTATTGCTCTCAAATGTGTATATAAACACAGCAGCTAGAAACATTACAGACATTACCTGGGCAAAAAGGTAATCATTTGGTAATTATTTGAGAACCTAAGTGTAACAAGCATTTTGGAAGATATAAATATATAAATATAACATCTGTGAATACTGTCTTGAAGAAAATATTAAAATATCAAATTAGATTTCCTCTGTAACTACTCTCTTAAAATGGAAGATGCATATTCAGGTCAGAAAGCACTTTTAGATGTGCAAAAACACAACTGAAGTACCATTCAATCATTTGGACATTTTCTACCCTACTGCCTATATCTGATTTTAATAACTTTTTCCTTGAAGGTTTCATATTCATGGTAGGCAAATGTGAATGCAGATAGTTTTAAAGATAATGAAATGAAAAACTGAACAGGCAAGTGAAAGGATGCCATTAGTAAATGCACAGGCATCAAATATTCTAGACTAAGCCAAAAAGACCTTGTTGAAGGCATTAAGATTTTTAAATACACAGATATGTCTTGCTAGCTCAGAAAAGAATACTAAATCTGTAAATTGGATGGTGCTATTTTTTCAGACAAGAACACAGTAACTTCATTTAAGACACAGTCTCATGAACAACATTTAAAAAAAATAACTGTCACTACATTAGAGAGAACAAAAATACCACTGAAAAGCATGCTTCCCTATTATGGAAACATACATGGTCTAATCAAGGAAAAAAGGCATTCAAGCTGGGTGCTGTAATTTCAACGACCTGGGAGGCTGAGGCAGGAGGATCACCAGCTCTAGGCCACAGGCACCCTGCAAAACTTAGTGAAACCCATGGGTTGAAAGAATCAATATTGTGAAAGTGGCTATACTACAAAAAGTAATCTACAGATTCAATGCAATGTCTATCAAAATTTCAATGACATACTTCACAGAAATAGCAAAAACAATCCTAAAATTCACACGGAGGCACAAAAGTTCCCAAATACCCAAAGCAATCCTAAGTAGAAAGAACAATGCAGAAGGCATCATAATACCTGACATAAAATTATACTATAGAGCCCTAGTAACAAAAACAGACATGAAAAACAATGGAATAGAATAGAGGAGCCAGAAATAAACTCACACAGCTACTGCCAACTGATACTCAACAATGCACCAAAAATATACATTGAAGACAGCCTATTCAACAAATGCTGCTGGGAAAACTGGATATCCACATGTAGAAGAATGAAACTTGATCCTTATCTGTCACCCTGTACAAAAATCAATTCAAATTGGATCGAAGACCTTAATGTCCAACTGGAAACCTTGAAACCACTAGAAGAAAACACTGGGAAAACATTTCAAGACACAGGAACAGGCAAGAACTTTCTCAAAAGGATTCCAAAAGCACATGAAACAGCAAGAACTGACAAATGCAACTGTATGAAATTAGAAATCTTCTGCACAGCAAAGAAGTAATAAAAGAACAAGTCTAGAGGATGGGAGAAGATATTTGCCAACTATGTATATAAATGGGCTGGGACTTAAGCTCAGTTGGTAGAGTGCTGCGCTGTAGTCTCTGAGGTCCCGAGGTCAATTCCCAGCACCACAAAAATGGGAGAAGGGCCTGGCAATCCACTCCCAAGGCAATCCCAAAACAGTCAGCCATTGAAAACCCTATGAGGGTTGCTATGAGTTGGACACCGACTTGACGGCACCTAACAACAACAACAACATGTATATAAATAGATGAGCAGTATCTAAACTATATAAAAACTCAAAAGATTAAGTAATCCAATCAACAAATGGACAATTGAACAGATGTTTCTCAAAAGAAATACAAACAGCCAAGAAATATATGAAAAAATGTCCAACATCCTTAGCCATCAGGGAAATGTAAATCAAAACTACACTGAGACTCCATCTTACCCCAGATTGGCTAGCATCAAGAAAATAAACAAGCCATGCGCAGTGGCACACGCCTATAATCCCAGGGACTCAGGAGGATCTCAAGTTCGAGACCAGAGGCAGTCTGCATAATTTAGCAAGACCCTGTCTCAAAAAAAAGGGGGGGAAGGGGCTGAGTTTGCAGCTCAGTGGTACAGCACTTGCAGAGCATGCAAGTGTGAGGTCCTGGGTTCAACCCCCAGTACAGCAAAACAACAACAATAACAAAAAAAACCAAGAAAATAAACAAATGCTAGTGAGGATGTGGGGGGGGAAAAAGTGCTCTTATACACTGCTGGTGGAACTGAAACTAGTGTGGCCAATGTGGAGATCAGTATGGAAGTTACTCAGAAAACTAAAAACAGAACTATAATATGATCCAGCTATACCATTCCTGGGTATATACTCAAAAGAATCTAAATCATTGTAACATAAAGACATCTGTATCTCCACGTTTACTGAAGCAGTATTCACAGTAGCAAAGAAAGGGAATCAACCTAGATGTCCATAAACAAATGAATGGATAAAAAAATGCACACACACACACACACACACACACACACACACACACACACAAAACAGAATATTATTCAGCAGGAAAGAACAAAATCATCATTTTCAGGAAAATGGATGGATCTGAAGATTATTTTAATTGAAATAAGTGAGACTCACAAAGACAAATACTGCGTGTTCCTTCTCATATGCAGAAGCTAGATTTTAAAAATATACATGTATGTAAGACTGGAAAGTATAGATATATCTGGACTTGGAAGGGGAATAGTAGGAGGGGTGGGAGCACAGAGTAGGAAAGAGTAATGAGAGTGAACAAGTGCAAAGTACATGATATAATTCTATGAAAATGCCATGTTGTTGTTGTTATTAGGTGCTGTCGAGTCGGTATCCAACTCATAGCAACCCTCATAGAGTTTTCAATGGCTGACTGTTTTTCGGGATTGCCTTGGGAGTGGATTGCCAGGCCCCTCTCCCGTTTAATGAAACTCATATGCTCATTAAAAATTTTTAAAAACTTTGGTTTTTTTGAGAAAAGTAAATTAGTGAGATCTTGTCTCAAAAAATTAAAAAGGCAGGGGAAGTGAACATGTATGGAAATGTCATGATGAGACCCCTTAAGTGGTACACTAAAAATTACTAATAAGATTACAAGAGGAGCATTTGTCTAGCATGTGAGGCCCTGGGTTCAATCCTCTAGCACTGAAGAGAGGGGAAAAAAATACTTCACGTTTAGTTTCGTTCCCACCAATTAAAGTTAAACTTCTATCCGGGCCTGGTGGCGCACACCTATAATCCCAGCACTCAGGAGGCTGAGGCTGGAGGATTGTAGGGAGTTCGAGGCCAGCCTCGTCTACATAGTGAGTTCCAGGCCAACCAGAGCTACACAGCGAGACCCTTTTCCAAAAACAAATAAATGAAAATAATAAAATTGAACTTCTGTTACAGGAAAAATGAGAAATATCAGTTCTGTACGCCAAGGAGCAAACTCCCATTAGTAAATTTGAAAGTACTAGGATGATTCCGCAGGTGTATGCCTCACAGCATAATGACAGTGGGCTGACAACATAATTTGGGGTTACAGAACAACTCTCACCCTTGCACAAGTAGGAACAGAAAACACGAGACTACGTGTAAAAATACGGGTCACCAGTATTATTTACTGTACTTCCTTCTGTGACTGCACACGAAAACCACTTTGATCTTTAGTAGAAAATTACTTTTTCCTAGACTCCTTGAGCCAACTACATTCGCCACCTCCCGCTACGGATGTGGCTACACAGGGGGACGGAAGCAGACACCGTTCCTAGGAGCCTGGCGGGTCGAAGAGGCAATGTGACTCGAGGCTAGGAACGCGAGCCCTCGCAGCCTCCCTACTCCCACGTGCGGGACCGAGAGCTGCGGGTCTCAACCTGGGAGCGGGCTCTGCCGGGCAGCGTCCCGTCTGCCCGGTCCAGGCCCAGCACAGCCCCTCAGGCCCGAGACAACACCCACGCCACCCTGGCGGCACCCGCGGCTCTCGAGCACACCTGATCTTCCTCACTGATATCGATGAAGGCCGGGACGCTCATGGCGAAGGCTAGGATCCCGTGGACACTCCACTCAAACCACGCCGACCGGAAAAGAGAGTGGGGCCGCGCGGCGGGGATGCACAACCACTTCCGGGTCACCCTGCGCCCTTCCTTGCGAGGAGGTGGGCGGGCTGGGATTGTCACAGGGGCGGCCGGGGCCAACCGTAGCGCTCACTCCGGCCGCGGAGGGCCGGGGGCGTGGCGGACGCGCTGCGCGGGACACGTACGCAGAGCGCGTGGCTTGTATCTTACAAGCGACTCTCTGGCCCTAGCGTGAGTGGGATTCGGTCGTCGTGTGCTTCGCATTAGCTCATGTCCCGCGCCTCCCTGAGTCCGGCTGGCCCCCCGGAATTTTAGTACTGTTCAGCCAACGCAGGTTATCTGTGCTGAGAACAGTCAAGTATTGCTCAGAGCAGCCACGAGGGCCTGCTTGCGTCTGCAAACCGCCGAGCCAAGCCTGGGCTTGGCAGTTCCAAGAGCCTGCGAGATTAGACGTCTGTTGCCAAGCGTCACAGTTTTTTTCGTGTTGGATTTAACCCACTTTATTTAAGGAACCTGTTGGCAGGCAGTGTTCCCTGCGCCGAAATAACTAGTTTTCAAAAGACGCGGCCGCATGCGGCTAACAATCCAGTGAGGACCCACAGCCTAAACACTAAAAAGTAATTAGAAAAGGCAGTCCTATATGGCATCCTGTTCCACAGCATGCACTCCCAAGAGTGGAATTCTTTGGGATGGGATCCCCGCCTCGCCATTGGATGGACACGTGACTAAGAGCTAATTGCCTAACCTCTGACTTTGATTTCCCTTGAAAACGTAAGAATACTTAAGTAATTACCCCACAATATTGTTTTGAGGATTAAGTAAATATGTAAAGCATTTGGTAGATGGTGAGCACTGTGTTATTAAATACATACAGAACATGTTTACTACTACCAAGAAGATAAAAATAGAGTGGTGTGAGTTTGTGTATGCCTGTTTAGATGCAATAACCAAGGAAAACGCCTCAAACAGTATTGAGACCTTCTGAAGGAAATGGGGATAGTACCAAGGAAGAAATCTGTAGAAAGGTTTTTCTTGAAGAATAGCAAAGAAAAGGGCCTGAGGTAGGTGCCAGGAGCCCTGAGGGCTAAGTATGAGGGAAAGAGGAGGAGAATAATGAGAGGAGATAGCGTTGGGGACCTTTTAGGCAGCGGTACCACTGTGGCCTCCGATCCCATCAGATTATGGAAGCTAAGCAGGATCCCGCCTCGTTAATACTTGGATGGGAAACCGCCTGGGAACATCAGGTGCTTTAGGTTTGGGAGAAGGACCTGGCACCCACTCCCAAAAAACAAGCTGCCATTGAAAATCCTATGAATAGCAGAGAAGCACTAACAATACTGTTTCGCCAGTTGTATGTAGGATCGCTATTAACAACAAGAATGTTGGCTGTGACCTTAATGAATTGTGAGGACAATTCAAAAATCTGATCAAAAGAATGAGGACACCAAACTTGACTTTTTATTTATTTATTTATTTGAGAATCACTCTGGTAAAGGATCACTCTTGCAGATGTTGCACATTGACTTTGGTTGGGTAAGGACCAAAGTAGGCAGTTAGGCCACTATTACAAAAGCCAGGCAAGAGAAGATGATAGAGGAAGTGAGAAACTGAAAAAGAACTTATTGCAAAGTTCTAGGAATATAAATCAAACCACAACAAAACAAAGCAAAACAACAACAAAAAAAGCAGCACATATTTCTCATTGAATACTTAAAAGCCTTGTCTTTTTGTTATTTTTCTTCATTCCATGGTCCTTGTGAAGTAACAAAACTTTCCTTCCAGGAAATTTTTGGGGAGGAGGAGGTAAAAGGATAGGGACAAAATTACTTGAGACTTTAAACTTCATTCATTCATTCAGAAAAAAACTATTTTTCTTTATTATGTACCAGGCACTATTCTAGGCACTTGAGATTGCACAGAGAATAAAATTAAGGGATGCACCTTGAATAGAGATGGAAATACTTATGTGTCCCAGCTAAAATCCATTTTTAAAACTTTCTTCTAATTCTCAGAACTCAGGAAATTGGGTTTCAGTCTTAACAGCTTCTGGATAGGGGGAACCAGTCTGTTGGGACATCAGGACCAGTCCTACAGGGACCAAGGTATATTCAATATATGCCTGTATTCATTTTTATTTATTAGTTATTTATTTACTTTTGTTATGCTGGGACCCAGGGCTTTGCACATGGTAGGCAAGCACTCTGTTACTGAGCTATAACTTGAGCTCTATATTCATTTTTTAATGGTATCTCAGGTTAAATTTACTTTTAAATGAATTTAAAATTTTAAGCTTTATTTTTATTAAATAGAACGAATGTTTCTGATCATTTGTTCCTTTTCCTCTTAAATCTCCCTTAACTCAGACAAATAGTGCAAGAAATATTATCTGTACTATATATGGCATGAGAAGTTCCAAATATTTCAAAGAAAGAAGTGTGGAGTCAGTTGAAATTGGAACTGGCCAATTCCAACTCAATCATATACCAGAAACAAAATACATGTCACTGGTATGTTAAAAGTAATAAAATAAGAGTTGTCATCTATACAACTATGGTAGCAACCTGTTATTATTGTATCATATTCTTTAGAGTTTCCTAAAGACATTTCTAGGAACTTTCCAAAAAAGAATGACCGAGAAATTGAACAAACCCCAAAATATTCTACAAGACAAAATCAACTAAATACCTTTAGTTGACTTTTTTTTACCTGAAAAATACAACCCAAGATGTATAGTTTTCTTTATTTGCTTTCCTTCTGTTGTTATTTCCTTGTTCTTTCTGATTCAAAATTCTGGAAAATCTGGATTTAGCTATAGTTTAAATTCTATTTGTAAAGTTCATATTAATATATTCACTTGAAATTTTTTTATTGGGTCAAAACTACATTTTTTTTTTTTACAAAGAGAATGCTTTGCATGATACCAATATCTAAAACTTGCCTTCAAGTATATTGGCATCTCAAAACTTTGGAATTATTCATCTGATAACTAAAAGCATATTTTTATGTTAGAATAGTACATGTAGTTGATTACCTAAATACTAATGCTAGATAGAGAAGGTAACCCATTCCAAATAAGTATGCTTTATAGTAATTAGTACTTCATAGTTTTAGTGAATAGATGAACTCTGAGGTCTGAAAAGAAGGGGATTTGTTCATTATTGCATCCCATCACTTTTTATCAAAGCACCTGATACAAAGAAAGTGCAATAAATATTTATTGTGTTAATAAATGGCACTCTAAAAGTTAACTCACTAAATTGATTTGTAACAAATCTCTGACAATTGCTTTACATTTCATTTTTGACTATTTCCCCTAGTATTTTATTAAAAATTTCAAACATAAAAATTGAAAGAATTATACAGTAAAGACTCACATACCCACCTATAAATGCACAGTTGCTAATATTTTGCTACACTTTCTCTATCAGGAATCTACTCATATATCCATCTGTTTTTTAAATTTAAATAAAAATGCTTTCATCATTTTGGTTTTTTCTTTTATTACTAATTTTTTTTAGCTAGTGTACAACTTAATGTGTTTCATTACATTTCCATACATGCATAGCATTGTACATTGCTCATGTTCATCTCTCCCATTACCCTGTCATTAGCCCTACCCTATGAGATCTCCTTCCTCCCTACTAATTGTCCCCTTTCTACTTGCATGTCATTTGTGTGGGTGTGTATATGTACACATACGTGGGTATATATACACACATACATACATGTGAATATTATATATTTATATAATCTCCAGATTTAGCCTTAAGGGTAAAAAAATGTGATATCTCTCTTCCTTTCCCTCATTACCCTTTCTTACTGTCCCTCCCTCTTCTCTTTAGTCCCTTTTATCCCCCTACATAGTGCCCCTTCTACTTTCATGACCTATGTATTCTAATATTGAATGTATATTGAAATCTAACATCCACATATGAGAGAAAACATGCTGGGTCTGGGTCTAGGTTATTTCATTTAAAATGATGATCTTTAGTACCATCTATTTTCCAGCAAATGCCATAATTCTCTATGGCTGAATAAAACTCTGTGGTGTTTATATATATTTTCTTTCTCCACCCATGTGTTGATGGGCACCTGGATTGATTCCATATCATGGGCATTGTGAATAGTGCCACAATCAACATGGATGAGCACATGGTCCATTGACTTAGATTCCTTCAAATATACTCAGGAGTGGTATAGCTGGGTCTAATGGTAGTTCTATTTTACCAGCAGTTCCTTACTCCTTGCATTGTCACAAGCATTTGTTGTTTGTTTAGTTGGTACTAGCCATTCTGACTGGGATGAAATGGTATCTCAATGTAGTTTTGATTTGCATTTCCCTGAAAACTAATGATGCTGAACATTTTTCATATCATAGCCATTTGTTCTTTTGAGAGCTCTCTGTTCAGTCCATTTGTTGATTTTTTTATTGGATACTTTGTTTTTTGGTGTTTAATTTTTTGAGCTCTTTATTTATTGTAGATATTTGTCTCCTGTCTGATGCATAGTGGGCAAAGATTTTCTACCATTCTATAGGCTATCTCTTCACTCTGATAGTTGTGTCTTTCCCTGTGCAAAATCTTTTTAATTTCATTCAATCCCATTTGTCAATTCTTGCTATTATATTCTGTGCTATTGGAGTCCTTTTCAGAAAATCCTTGCCTATGCTTATGACTTGAAGTGTTTTTCTTACGTTTTCCTCTGGCAGTTTAAAAGTTTCAGGTTTTGCACTTAGGTATTTGATCCATTTTGAACTGATTTTCATACAAGGTGAGAGACAGGTATGTAGTTTCAAACTTCTATGTGAGGATATAAAGTTCTCACAGTATCATTTGTTGAAAATACTGTCTTTTCTCCAACTTATATTTTTGGCACCTTTGTTGAACATCAGGTGGCCATATCTACATGGGTTTATTTCTAGACCTTTATTCCATTGGCATATATGTCCATATTATGCCAGTATCATACAGTTTTGTTACTATGTTGTTGTTGTTGTTAGGTGCTGTTGAGTCATATCTGACTCATAGCAACCCTCATAGGGTTTTCAATGGCTAGTTGTTTCAGGATTGCCATGGGAGTGGATTGCCATGTCCATCTCCCATTTTTGTGGTGCTGGGAATCAAATCTGGGACCTCAGATACTGCAGAGTAATGCTCTACCCTCCACACGTCTGTCAGTTTGCTGCACTGTGGGGGCTTGTGTGTTGCGATGAGGCTGAGAGCTCTGCCACTGTAACCTCGGATATGAGCAAGGTTACCCATGGTGGACAGGTTTTCAGCTGAGCTTCCAGACTAAGACAGACTAGGGAGTAGGACCTGGCAAGCCACTCCGGAAACAACTAGCCACTGAAAACCCTATGGATAGCAAAGAAACACTCAGATATAGTGCCGGAAAATGAGGCCCCCAGGTTGGAAGGCACTCAAAAGACTACTGGGGAAGAGTTGCCTCCTCAAAGCAGAGTCTACCGTGATGACGGAAATGGAGTAAGGCCCCAGGGTGCTCAACTTGCTGATGGGGCACGACTCAAAATGAGGAGAAACAACTGTAAACATCCATTAATAATTGGAACATGGAATGTACGTAGTATGAATCTAGGAAAATTAGAAATTGTTAAAAGAGAAATGGAGCACATAAACTTTGACATTCTAGGAATCAGTGAGCTCAAATGGACCGGCATAGGCCATTTTGAGTCAGACAATT
>VMDO01002818.1:85162-137393 GCA_007922755.1 Pedetes capensis
ACAATGTTGTCAGTGATAGAATAATATCCATATGCCTACAAGGAAGGCCAGTTAATATGACTATTATTCAAATTTATGCACCCACCACTAAGGCCACAAATGAAGAAAGGGAAGACTTCTATCAGCTTCTGCAATCTGAAATAGATCAAACATGCAATCAAGACATACTGATAATCACTAGTGACTGGAATGCAAAGGTTGGAAACAAACAAGAAGGCTCAGTAGTTGGAAAATATGGCCTTGGTGACAGAAACAAAGCTGGAGATCGCATGATAGAATTTTGTCAGACCAATGACCTTTTCACTGCAAATACATATTTTCAACATCATAAATGGAGACTATATACATGGACTTCACCAGATGGAACATACAGGAATCAAATTGACTACGTATGTGCAAAGAGACGATGGAAAAGCTCTGTACAAAATGTCAAAACAAGACCAGGTGCTGACTTGGGATCAGACCATCAACTTCTCATATGCAAGTTCAAACTGAAGCTGAAGAAAATTAGAACAAGTATACAAGAGCCACAGTATGACCTTGAGTATATCCCACCTGAGTTCAGAGACCACCTCAAAAATAGGTTTAATGCATTAGACACAAATAACAGGAGACCAGAAGAGTTGTGGCATGACATAAAAGATATCATTCAAGAAGGAAGCAAAAAGTTCTTAAAAAGACAAGAAAAGACCAAATTACATGTCAAAAGAGACACTGGACCTTGCCCTTGAATGTCAAGCAGCTAAAGCAAAAGGAAGACATGATGAAGTTAAGGAACTAAACAGAAGATTTCAGAAGGCAGCTTGAGAAGACAAAAACAAATCTTAAAATAATATGTGCAAGGAGCTGGAGGTAGAAAACCAAAAGGGAAGAACACGCTCTGTGTTTCTCAATCTTAAGGAAGTGAAGAAAAAATTCAAGCCTCGAGTGGCAGTAGTGAAAGATTCTACAGGGAAAATATTAAATGATGCAGGAAACATCAAATGAAGGTGGTAAGAATACAGAGTCATTATACAAGAAAGAATTGGTAGATGACCAACCATTCCAAGAGGTTGCATATGAAGAGGAACCAATGGTGTTGAAGGATGAAGTGGAAGCTGCCTTGAAAGAACTGGTGAAACACAAGGCTCCAGGAATTGATGGGATACCAATAGAGATGTTTCAACAAACAGATGCAGCAGTGGAGGTGTTAACATGTTTATGCCAACAGATCTGGAAAACTGCTACTTGGCCAACTGACTGGAAGAGATCCATATTTGTGCCTATTCCCAAAAAAGGGGATCTAACTGAATGTGCAAACTATTGGACAATATCATTAATATCGCACACCAGCAAAATTCTACTAAAGATCATTCAGAAGCGACTGCAGCAGTATATAGACAGGGAATTACCGGAAAATCAAGCGGGATTCAGAAGAGGGTGGGGAACCAGGGACATCATTGCTGATGTCAGGTGGATATTAGCTGAAAGCAGAGAATATCAAAAAGATGTCTATCTATGTTTTATTGACTATGCAAAAGCATTTGATTGTGTGGATCATAACAAATTATGGATAACACTTCGGAAAATGGAAATACCAGAACACCTGATTGTGCTCATGAGAAATCTGTACATGAACCAGGAGGCAGTTGTTGGAATAGAACAAGGAAACACTGAGTGGTTTAAAGTTGAGAAAGGTGTGTATCAGGGCTGTATACTTTCACCCTATCTCTTCAATTTATACGCTGAGCAAATAATCCGAGAAGCTGGACTTTATGAGGAAGAACGTGGCATCAAGATTGGAGGAAGATTCATTAACAACCTGCGTTATGTAGATGACACCACTCTGCTTGCTGAAAGTGAAGAGGATTTAAAATATTTACTGATGAAGATCAAAGATCATAGCCTTCAATATGGGTTATGACTAACATCAACAAAACAAAAATCCTTACGACTGGGTCAGCACGCAACTTCACAATAAATGGAGAAAAGATTGAGGTTGTCCAAGATTTTGCTTTGCTTGGCTCTATAATCAACACCCATGGAAGCAGCAGTCAAGAAATCAAAAGACATTGCTCTAGGAAAAGCTGTGGCAAAAGATCTCTTTAGAGCTTTGAAAAGCAAAGATGTCACATTGAAGACAAAGGTGCGTCTGACTCATGCCATGGTATTTTCAGTGGCATCATATGGTTGTGAAAGCTGGACACTGAACAAGGAAGACAGAAACAGAATTGATGCTTTTGAATTGTGGTGCTGGAGATGTCTATTGAATATACCATGGACTGCCAAAAGAACCAACAAATCTGTCCTAGAAGAAGTGCAACCAGAGTGCTCCTTGGAAGCAAGAATGGCCAGACTGTGTCTTACATACTTTGGACATGTAGTCAGGAGAGATCAATCCCTGGAGAAGGACATCATGTTTGGGAGAGTGGCAGGTCAACACAAAAGAGGAAAACCCTCCACCAGATGGATTGACACAGTGTCTGCAACAATGGGCTTAAACATAAGTAAGATCATTTGCCTGGCACAGAATCGACAAGTGTTTTGATCTGCTGTACATAGGGTCACTATGAGTTGGACTCGACTTGACAGCAGCTAACAACAACAACAACAATGCTCTACCAACTGAGCTAAATCCAAGCTCTTTTGTTACTATAGCTCTGTATTATACTTTGAAATCAGGTATTGTGATGACCCCTGCGTTGCTCTTTCTGCTGAAGATTGCTTTAGAGATTTGGGGTCTTTATTTCTATGAAGAATTTCAGTGGGATTTTGATGGGAATGCCATTAAATCTGTAGATTGCTTTAGATAATATAGCCATTTTCATAATATTAATTCTTTTGATTCATGAGCACAAGAGGTCTTTTCATCTTCTAGGGTCTTCTTCAATTTCTTTCTTCAGTGTTTTAAAGTTTTCATTGTAGAGGTCTTTTACCTCCTTAGTTATGTTTATTTCTAGATATTTTATTCTTTTTGAAGGTACTGTGAATGGGATTATTTTTTTATTTCTTTCTCAGCCTGGTCATTATTGGTGTATAGAAAGCTGCTGACTTTTGTGTGTTCATTTTGTACTGCTACTTTGCTGAAAGTGTTTATTAGCTCTAAGAGTTTTCTGGTGGAGTCTTTAGCATCTTTTAAGTATAGAATCATATCATCTGCAAATAGAGATAATGTGACTTCTTCCTTTCCTTTTTGGATCCCTTTTATTTCTTCCTCTTGCCCTATTGATATGACTAATAGTTCAATAGCTATATTGAATAGCAGTGGAGACAACAGATACCTTTGTCTCATTCCTGATTTTAAAGGAAATGCTTTCAGTTTTTCCCCATTTAATGTGACATTGGCTAAAAGTTTTTCACATATTGCCTTTATTTTGTTGAGCTATGTTCCTTCAGTTCCTAGTTTCTTCAGGGCTTTTATCATGAAAGGATGTTGAACTTTGTCAAAGTCCTTTTCTGCATCTTTTGAGATGATCATGTGATTTCTGTCTCTGAGTCTATTATGTACTGTATTACATTTATTGTCTTGTGTATGTTGAACCATCCTTGCATGCCTGGAATGAAACCAACTTGATCATAATGTATGATTATTTTAACGTGTTGCTGAAGTTGATTTGCCAGTGTTTTATTAAGGATTTCTGCAGCTATGTTCATCAGGGAAAGTGGTCTGTAGTTTTTCTTTTTTGTTGTATCCTTACCTGGTTGTGGTAGCAGGGTAATAATGGCTTCATAGAATCAGTTTGGTAGTATTCCTTCCATGTCTATTTTTTGGAATAGTTTGAGGAGTATTGGTGTTAATTCTTAAAGGTCTTACAGAATTTGGCAGTGAATCCACCCACTGATGGGCTTTTCTTTATTGTAAATCTCTATGTTACTGCTTCAATCTTACTGCTAGTTATAGGTGTGAGTTGTTTATATCCTCTTGATTTAGTTTTGGTAGGTTATATGTGTCTAGAAATTTATCCATCTCATCTAAGTTTTCCAGTTTTTTGGAATATAAGCTTTGAAAGTATTCCCAAATGATTTCACTGGTATCTCTTGTAATGCCCCCCTTTTCATCTCTATTTTTATTAATTTGAGCCTTATCTCTCCCTTTTTGTTAGTTTGGCTAAAAGTTTGTTGATCTTATTATCTTTTGAAGAACCAGCTCTATGTTTCATCTATTTTTTTTAAGAGTCCATTTCATTAATTTCTGCTCTGATGTTATTTCTTGTCATCTACTTATTTGGGTTTTCTTGTTCTTGTTTTTCTAAAACCTTGAAGTACATCATTAAGTTGTTTATTTGAGTCCTCTCTGATTTTTTTTTTAATGTAAGCATTCATAGCTATAAACTCCCCTCTTAGAAACACGTTTGTTGTACCTCAAAGGTTCTGGTAGGTTGTTCTTTCATTTTTTTTTGAGTCTAGGATTCTTTTTCCTCCCTGGTTTCTTCAGGAAAATATTGATTGTTTAAGAGTGTATTGTTCAATTTCCATGTGTTTATATCATTTCTGTAATTTTTTTGCTGTTGATTTCTAGTTTTATTCCATTTGGTCCTCTAAGACATGAAATGGGGTTGGGATATAGCTCAGTTGGTAGAGTGCTGCTCTGCAGTCTCTGAGGTCCTGAGTTCAATTCCCAGCACCGCAAAAATGGGAAACGGACATGGCAATCCACTCCCGGGGCAATCCTGAAACAGTCAGCCATTGAAAACCCTATGAGGGTCACTATGGGTCAGACACAACTTGACAGCACCTAACAATAACAACAAGACATGAAATTATTTCGATTTTTCTATATTTCTTAAAACTTGATTTATGGCCTAAAATGTGATCTATTTTAGAGAAGGTTCCATGGGTTTCTGAGAAGAATGTGTATTCTGTAGCTTTTGGATGAAATATTCTGTAGATGTTTATTATGTCCATTTGATCTCTGGTGCAGTTTAGCTCTGAAGGTTCTTTGTTGCTTTTTTTGTCTGGATGTTCTAACCATTAGAGTAGGGTATTGAAGTCATCTGCTATTATTGCATATGGACTTATCTGTCCCTTTATGTCCAATAGTGTTTGTTTAATGAAATTGGGTGCACCAATTTTTGGTACATATATATTTATAATTGTTATATTTTCTTGGTCAATTATTTACTTTATTAATATGTAGTGACCTTTATCTCTTCTAATTATTATTATTATTATTATTATTATTATTATTATTGTTATTACTGAGTAGTAGAACCCAGGACTTTAGCATGGTTTTAGCAAGTGTTCTACCACTGAGCTGTACGTCTAGCCCATTTACTTTTTTTTTGAGTAAAGGTCTTACTTGTGTATAGTTCAACATACACAAGACAATAAGTGTAATATAATACATAGACTCGGGCCGGGATTTAGCTCAGTTGGTAGAGTGCTGCTCTGCAGTCTCTGAGGTCCCGAGTTCAATTCCCAGCACCGCAAAAATGGGAGAAGGACGTGGCAACCCACTCCCAAGGCAATCCTGAAACAATCAGCCATTGAAAACCCTATGAGGGTCGCTATGAGTCAGACACAACTCAACTGGTACCTAACAACACAACAATACATAGACTCAGAGACAAAAATCATATGATCATCTCAAAAGATGCAGAAAAGGCCTTTGACAAAGTTCAACATCCTTTCATGATAAAAGCCCTGAAGAAACTAGGAATTGAAGGAACATAGCTCAACATAATAAAGGCTGCTAAATTACACAGGGTGCCTCTGGGTTTGAGCTCGTGATCCTCCTGCCTCAGCCTCCTGAGACATTGGGATTACAGGTGTATTTTTACTTGTCTACAGCTGTCCTTCCGTGGTGGTGTCCAATATTTTCTAATCTCAGAAGCTAAGCAGGGTTGGGCCTGGTTAGTCCTTGGATGGGAGACTGCCTGGGAATACTGTGTGCTGTCGGCTAGCAAGAAGGACCAGGGAGCCCACTCCTGAAACAATTAGCCATTGAAAGCCCTATGAATAGTAGAGAAGCACTGAAAATAGTGCCAGGTGTGGCACCTGTGTTGGATAGTGTTTCATTCTGTTGTCCTAGGTTTGCTATGAGTCAGATCTAACTCAATGGGCCCTAACAATATTTTTTACTTGAAGCCTATTTCTTTTTTGTCTGATGTAAGGATATCTACTCCTCCTCCTCTTTTTTTTTTTTTTTTATTTTTAGACTTCTACTTGCTTGGTATATCAGTTTCCTTACTTTCACTTTCAGTCTGTGAGTGTCCTTGCCAGTGAGATGTGTTGTTAAATCTTATTGTTTAATCCAATCTACTAGTCTATGTTTTTTTATTGACAAGATAAGACCATTTGTAGTAAGAGTTATTGAGAGTAGTTTGCTGATTCTTATAATTGTGTAGGGTATTTTCCTGCCTGGTTCACATACTATTCATTCTATTCTTTCTTCCATATTAGGAGTTTGTTGGTTTTTTTAGTTAGACCTGACTGATTCTTTCATAGTTTTCATTAGTTCATCTGTTCCTCTCATGAAGTTTATTCTTTCCTGTACTCTCATAATTGAGATTGTCTTCTTCCTCCTGTGTGTATAGGATTCCTTTAAGTATCTTCCGCAATACTGTCTTGGTTGTCATGAATTGCTTTAGTATGTACTTGTCTTGGAAGGGCTTTATTATTAAATTATCATTAAATGATAACTTTGCTGGGTATAATAATCTTGGTTGGCAGTTATTTACTTTCAGGGCTTGAAATATATCATTCTATGCTTTCCTGGATTTTTAGGGTTTGTGCTGAGAGGTCTGACATTAATTTGATGGGTTTGCCAGTGAGTTGGTGTTGTTTTTTGTTTGTTTTGGTAGTTTTTAATACTGTTTCTTTGTTCTGTGGTCTTGGCACTTTAACTATAATGTGTCATGGGGAGGTTTTTTCTGGTTATGTCTATGTGGGGTTCTAAATGCCTCTTGTAGATGTTCATTTCTTTCCCCAGATTTAGGAATTTTCTGCTACAATTTCATTGAATAGCATTTTCTATGCATTTAGTTTTTTTAATCTTAGCTCCTACTTCTACCCTCTGCATTGTTAGATTTAGTCTCTTGTTCATGTCCCAGAGTTATTGGAAGTTGTGGTCATGATTTTTTGTTCATTTGTTTGTTGATATCTGAATGTAGTATTTCCTCCTCTTTGTTTTCCATCACTGAATTTCTGTCTTCTGCTTAATCTAGAGTGGTGATATTTTACACTCTGTTTTTAAATTTGATTTATTGAGTTATTTATTTCCAACATTTCTATGTGGGTTTTTTCAAAATCTCAATTTCCTTGCTGAATTTCTCATCCATTTTTCTGATTTTGTCTTCTACATTGGTGACTTTCTCATCTAGGTCCTATATTGATTTCCTTACTTCATTCTTCAGTTTGTTTGTGTCCTCTCTGGAGTCATTTATTACTTTTTTGAGATTAGATCTTTATTTTTATTTAATTAATTTATTGTTTTTCACAGTATTGGGAGCTGAACCCAGAGCTTTACACATACTTTTTGCATGTGATTTACCACTGAGCAGTTCCCTTAGCCTCTTTTAAAATTCTTACCTAGAGACAGTATCTTGATAATCATGCAGGCTGCCTTTGGCCTTGAACTTGTGATCCTCCTGTCTCCACTTCCTAAATTCCCAGGATTATAGGCATGCACCACCATGCCCGGTTCATTGATCATTTTTATAAGTAGGCGTTTGTATTCTTTGTCTGACATTTCAACCATATCAGTGTCTTCTGATTCAGTAGTTAAGGGATTATGATGTTTTGGAGGAGACCTATGGCCTTGCTTTTTCATATTTCTTGCCTTTCTATTTTGTGATTTGTGCAACTGTTTGGGATAGGTATCTCTTCCTTTTTTTTTTTTTTTTTTTTGTTTGTTTTTGTTTTTGAAGATCTTCTTGGTGAGCAGCTTTCTCTTGAGATCTCAAGCCCCAGTACCACTCTCAGGGGAGAAGACAAACCACTATAACAGGTACAATACTCAACTAAACCAGATATAGAAGTACACTTAAAAATCAATGAAAGCCAACTACTACATCACTCTATATGCCTATAGTACAGAAAATATCAACAATAATATAGAGCAAGCTATGAAGTTACAAATTATTTAGGGTGAAGGTAAAAACAGAATTTCCTGAAGTTAAAAAGTGAGACAGAGAAAGGGGAGAAGGAAGCAGCAAGGGTTAAGTAAAAGAAAGTAAAGGAAATGAATGTTAGGAAGAGAGAAAAAACAAAAGATTAAAAAAAGACCCAATTACAGAATAAGGAAAGAACGCATAAACAAAATTAGGTACACATAAGCAGAGCAATAAGAAGGAAAAAGCCTAAGAGATTTCTTTAAAAAATTACATTAGAAAAAAGAGAAGTAAATAAAACAACATTGACAATGAAAAGGGAAAAAAATAGACATTGTGGTGTACACCTGCAATCCCAGCATCTCAGGCAGCTGAGTCAAGAGGATCTTGAACCTCAGGCCAGACGCAGCCTGCACAACTCAACAAGACTCTGTCTTAAAATAAAAGCAAGGAAAAGGCTGGGGTGCTGCGCAGTGGTACAGTACTTGCCCACTGCAAAGCCTTGGGTTTAATCCCCAGCACATCAGGGAAAAAAAATAATAAAAAATAAAAAGAGAAAGTACTAGAGCAGCTTCCTTCTGTGTCCTCTAATCCTGGAGTCTGTTAGGTGGAGGTGGAGGTCACTTGAAGATGGAGTCTTTTTTCTGACCTTAGCTCAGAGTTGCCAGTCTCCTCTCAGGCTTCCCCTCAGTGTGTTAGGGTCCCACCTTCCCCCTCTCTGCAACTGCCTGCTGCTGTGTAACATCCTGAGGTTGTGGCAGTTTATTCTTTGTTTTCAGTCCTCAGGAGTAGCTCAATCTCACACAATAGATTCCCTTTCAGATGGCACCTGGTCACAGCCCTCCATGATATGGAGTATGGTCAAATAAATCTCCAGTGCTGACCCCTCCAGTCAGGAAGAGCCACTGTCTCACCAAATCCCCTAAATGGATCCAAGGGCTTCAAGGACTGTGAGCCTGCCTGCTAGGGTTGTCTGGCTTACCTTTCTGGATGAGGGCTGTGGTTTCCCTTCCCCACTGTGGAGCTGCAGATGAAATGTATCCTGCTCACTCCCTCTCACTGCTCAGCTCCTTTCTGCACCCTGAGACCATCTCATAACCTCCTTTGTGATTTCTCTGCTTTTCTAGTCTTTGCCTCTTTAGAATAGTCCACTTCTTCCTACTCTGACTCCTTTGTTTTGCCACGTCTCACAGAAGCTGCCTGTAATCCATCATCTTACACCAGAAGTCCTCTACATTTTAATTTTGAGTGAAAATTTTGCATGAAAATGAGTAATTACATTGTACTAGAAAAGCATAGAAAAGAATTTTTTAAAGTGTGGCAAAGACTTGCCAACCTGATATCCATTTTGTTATTCTGTAGTAGCAAGTTAGGCGTGTAATTGTAGGTGTAGCAATGTACCTTTCTATGAAACTAAATTGATCATATAGCTCAACATGAACATGAGAAGTAAATTTGAAAAATTACTACAGGCTTCTGGGAAAGCTATTTAAATTTAAAAGGCACCAAGTCAGCCTGGAAGCTGATTGTTTTGCTGTTGTTCTTTCTTCCTCTTTGCTGCCTATAACAGGCTCAATGATGGGAGCTGCAGTAAACAAACTAAAACCAAGATGTAGCCTTGACGGAAGCCATGGCAATGGACAGGAGAGATCGAAGGAGTCCATATCCCTGATGACATCAGGAGGATGTGGGGCCAGCCCCTGACTGCCTGCCTCTGGGTTTGCTTTAATGTAAGAGAAAATAAACCTTCATCTGATTTCATGAGCTATTATCTTGGTTTTCTCTTACACAGATGAACCTAATCTTAACTGACACAGAAACATTTGGCATCTACAGTTATAATTTTGTAAATAAAAGGTTTGTATGAGTGTAAGTTAACAAAAAATATTTTTTTTTGGCACAGGATCTCATTGCATAACTCAGGCTTACTTGGAACTCACTGTGTAGTCCAGGCTGGTCTCAAACTTGCAATCCTCTTGCCTCAGCCTCCAAAGTGCTGGAATTACAGGCATGTACAACATTGTCCTGTTAACAGATTTCTATATTGTGTATTTATGGCATGAATCTTGGACTCTCTCATGGCTGTTGCCATGTAACATTGAACTTATAAAGCTAGTACTATATTAGGATCTCAGGGATTTATAGCTAATAATTAAACCTTATACTTGTGATACAACATATGATTATTGTGGCTTTATAGAAGAAACAAATAATGTTTAAATCAATTGCTTCATACCTTACTGAAATATATTGCACCTGAGCTATAGATTCTGTAGTAGGATAAATGCAGTATCTTAAATCTCTAACATGTTGACCACAAGAAAGCATTAATCTTTGTAGTAAGAGAAAATTCACAAGGTTAACCTCTTCACTTAACATGACATATCCTGTTATTGAAACATTCATAAATCTGTTGAATCCAAGGAAGACATATTCAGAAAGGCATGTGTATGCCACAGGGAAAAAAAACTTAATGTGTTATTCAGGAGGCTTATCAACTGCAAACAATACAAATGGAAGAGTAGTTTTATGAGCTAATAATTGTTATTTTTTAGGGGAAAAATGTATTATTTTGAATTCCTACGTGAGCCACCCTACCCATACCCTGTTGCATTACTCAGGGCTCTCTAGAGGTACAGAACCAATAGAATGTATAATGTATAACTATGGGGGGATTTATTAGATTGGCTTACATGATTAGAGGCTGGATGGTCCCACAATGGCTGTCTGCAAGCTGGGGAGTCTGGAAAACAAGTAGCTGTGCAGTTTAAAAAGCCAGAAGCCTCAGAGCAAGAGGAACCAATGATGTAGTCCCAATCAAAGGCTGAAGGCCTAGAAGATGTCTGGAGAGTCAATGGCGTGGGTCATATTTAAAGGCTAAAAAAGATGCAGTCTGTCATCCATACGCAATGGTAAAAGCAAAAACTCAGCCACTGGAGACTCAAGTTTGCATGGCATTCTGGGGCAAGCTTCCCCTTCTGCTTTTTGTTCTACCCTCGCCTCCAGCCTCTTAGATGGTGCCACTCACATTCAGAGCAAGTCTTTCTCCATCAGTTCACTGATCTACATGTGAATCCTCTATGGAAACACCCTTGCAGATATACCCAAAAGTGAGCTATACCAATTGTCTAGGCCTTTCTCAATCTAGTCAAGTTGACAAGCAGTATTAATAATCACACCTGTGAAGTATTACTTTTTATTTATTATTTTTAATTTTATTTAAGATGAATCAACAGAGGTTCAGAGGAAGTAGACAGCTTGGCTACCTGGAGATACAGAACATCCATCAACAAATATTCCTACCCAGGCTTATCTGGTTTAAAAGCTGCTGCTGATACCTCTTCTTTTTTGTTGATGATGCTTTCATTTTAAAAATACAAGGTAAGAATTCTTTACCTGAAATATAGAATATGTACCTTTAAAATAAACTTTTGTATTAAAGTATAACTTACCTTTAGAAAAATACACAATATATTTTTTGTGTATATTTTGCTGTGTTATAATAGTTAATATGCACTTATAACCATGATCCAGATTTTAAAAACATTCATTAACCATCAGGGAAGTGCAAATGCAAGTCATAGTGAGATGCCACTTCATACTCACTAGAATGGCTATAATAAAAAAGACACAATAGCAAGTATTGATGAAGATGTGGAACATTAGGGACCTTCTTACAGTTATAGTGGAAATGCAAAATGGTGCAGCCACTTTGGAAAGCAGTCTGTTAATTTCTTAAAACTCTACTCTTAGATATATATGCAAAAGAATTGATAATATATGTCCATATGAATACATGTTCATTTGGCTGGGGATGTAGCTTAGTGGTAGAGCATATGCTTAGCATGAGTGAGGCCCTGGGTGGGTGCAATACCCAGTGCTGCAAAACAAGCAAACAAACAAAAACCCCTCAGTCATAAAAACATGCACATCAGTGTTTATAGCTGTGTTTTAATTCATAAAAGCCAAAACATAGTAGCCAAATGTCCACTATGTGATAAACAAAATGTGGAATATTTATACAATAGAATATTATTCAGCACAGATTGATACATGGTATAACATGAACCTTAATATCATGCTAAATGACAGAAATTAAAAATAACATGCCATATGATTCTATTTGGCTGGGCTAAGAAGTGCCTGTCTGAGGGGCAAGAAAGGGAAGTGATGACTAAAGAGTAGGAGGTTTCCTTACGGGATGATGAAAACATTCTTAAATTGATTGTGAAGATGACTGCACAGTGTGAATATCCTAAAAACCATGTATTGGTGCACTTTAAATGGATGAATTGTATGGTATGTGAATTACATCAATACCACAGTTGTAAAAATGACATAAGTACACAGGACACCTTGCCTGCGCCCACCAGAGCCAAGCCTATCTCCACGTACCTAGCATCCAGGCAGATGCACCCTGCACACATGGAGCAGACACAGGCAAAGCTGTGGTGGCCAGGCTGGGGCTGGCACTGCTGTTTTGGGCATTATTTCCACCCATGTAGATTTATTTAAACCTAACAGCAGTTGTGCCATTTTCAGGTAACTCCTCCCAAAATACCTCTGCTGCCCTAAGTCCAACTAACACCACTACCAGGGCAGATGCCAGTGCTCTGCAGTCAATAGCCATCTCCTTGTGGTCTTTCTCTCTCCTACATCTCTACTCAGGCCAAAAATGTCTCTACCTCCCCATTTTCTAAATTCAATGCAAATGGCAACTAAAGTCCAATGTGGAAATGAAGAAACAGGTCAACATCAAGTCTACTAATTCTGTACCTTATTGACAGGTAAAACATTGAGAATTCCAAATTTGAATGGTTTGAAGGACATGTGAAAGGTTTGACAGATGATCAATGCCAATATTAAATCTGCTGGAGTTTCATGTACAAGCTGAAGTGAGATAATATCCAAAATTGAGACATGATTTCCTCAAATATGGCCTAAGAATTATGGATCTCTATCTTTTTTTTTTTTTTCATGGTCCTGGGGGTTGAACCCAGGGCCTCACACTTGCATGCTTTGCAAGTGCTGTACCACTGAGCTGCACCTACAGCCCTGGACCTCTATCTTGAAAATAAGAATAGGGTCTATCTAGAGATAAGGAGGGGATATAGAATGGAGATTCAGCTTTCATTTGGTTCATTCAATCTATAAGGCCATGAAAAGTACTATAAAAAGCTTCCATGATTCTATTTATATGTACATTAGAAGAAGCTACCAGGTGTTATTGTAAATCCTGATGTATTGTTCCAGCTGTACTAATTTAATGAGATATACTCTACACAAAGTTACACATTGTTACATTATCACTGTTCTCTTGGGAACTGATTATTTTTTCCACCTGTTGCTTTGGATTTGGCATTACATTTGATCTTTATTGTACTAATTGGCATGTGCCAGGGTGATGATGCATTGGAATCTATCCCCCAATCCAAGCATTAGTAAATCTTACCCTTACAAAGTCAAATAGTAGGCATTTTCCCATCACCTGTTTTCACTCAAGAACACCAGATTCATTTAGCTAAACTGATTCCAAAGGGTACAATTGTATTGATTGCAACTAATTTCAAAATGCTTCTTTTTATTTGCACATGTGTTGGATATTTTTCACAGTTTAAAATGTGATCTTTTTTGAAGATAAAATTACAAATACTGAAATTAGAAAGGCAAATATGTGAAGGAGTCAAAACAAAACTATAAATCAAGTTTTAGGAAATGAAGACTAGAAGCTAATTTGCATGAATTTCACAAACGCTTATATACTTGGTGTGTAAATACTTTAAAAAAACTGGACATCAGAATAGCCACATTTGGAACATTTTCTGTTATCAGTTAATATTTTTAGATGGTTAGAACCTGGTCATAGCCTGAAAGTGGACTTGATTCTACAGTAAGTCTTTCATACCTTTCTTGATACACAGAAACCTTTAAAAAAAATAAATACTTAATGAAAAACTCTTTTGTTCTCATGATCACATACTGATGTTAACCTGTTCCAGTATCTAATATGGCCACAACAGTCTTGATAATCAGAGTCATTTTTTTCCATCTTTAAAAACCTATACGGGAACAACCAGGTCACACAGATCTGAAGCTGCTGTGTGTGTGAATAAACATCTCCCTTTTGCTTCGTACCTGAATGCTGTATACTATTTGGATTGTATATTGTATTTGTGTATTCATGCTTTGATTTATATTAATTTCTCATGTTATGGAATTGGTTTGCATTGAACATAAACTGTAAATAAAAGAAATAAATGGCTGAAAGAGCAAAGAAAAAAGTACACAGGACAGGGAGATGGGAGCAAATATCTTCATCATTGATAGAGGAAAGCTCATATATTATGACTTTTGATCTGTTAACAAATTATGTTGGGTGATTTTCAACTCCAGAATTAGGCACAGGCGAGGATGTGTAGAGAGACTTATGATGTAGTGAAATGCCACAGAGGAGCCTGGAACTCAAGCTCTCTGGGCCCAACTTGCCCAAGAGGCATAAAGGGCAATAGTGGACTAGCAGTTCACTCTGCAGGGCTCATGGGGAAACCTCCAGTTTCCCGGCACAAGACTGAGCTTCTTTAGTGGAAAATGGTGGATCTGAAATGGGCCTTTCTTCTTATTTATCTCGTACATCCCAATGTGATAAATCACTTGACTTCCCCATGGGGAAGAGTAAGATAAAGATACAGAGAGACCAGAGTGTCAAAATGGACAATGATCGAGCTCTCCTCACCTGGAAGGAGACATCAGGAGTGAGGAGGGACCATTTTTCCCAACACTGGAGAGTTCTATTTTTTTCAGTCACAGTGTTTCTTTAGACTTTTCATCTTTTCTTCTCTGGACTGTTGTTGCCATCCCCTAACTTCTTCCCAATTTCACTTTCATTGTCTTGCTGTCTGTTCTCTGAGATTGTGCTCAGAGGACCTTCAGAACAGATACAGCTTAAAGACATACTTTATTTGTCATATATAGCATTTAATTTTGTTTTTAATTAATTTCTGTGACAGAGACTGTAGGTAATATACCCAAAATATGTTCTGCCTTTTTATTTTGCTAGGTGAATTAGTCAGCTTTCTGTTACTATAAAAATATCTGAGATAATCAGATTACAAAGAAAAGGGATATATATGGGCTGACAGTTTTGGAGGTTTCAGTCCATGGTCAGTTGCCCTCCTTGCTTTTGGCTTTTGGTGAGGCAGTATGTCCTGGTGAGAGGGCATCACAGAGGAAGTTATTTGCCTCATGGTGGCCAATAAGCAAAGAGAGAGAGAAGATGGGCTCTGGTCCCTATATCTCAATCAATGGCATGTATCCCTATGACTGGAAGACTTCCAAATAGTCCTCACCGCTTCAAGGGTTCACCTCCTCATAATGCCATGGTCTGAAGACCAAGCTTCCAAGACATGGGCCTTTGGGAGACATTTAAGATCTAAATCATAGCACTAGCAGAGCCCTGCTTTTATTCAAGATGGCATCATGCCACCAGGCCCAGTGGCACATGCCTGTAATCCCAGCAGCTTGGGTGGCAGAGGCAGGAGGATTGCAAGTTCAAGACCAGAGGCAGTCTGCATAACTTAGTGAGACCCTGTCTCAAAAAGTAAAAAAGAAAAAATAAATGGGCTGGGGGGGGGGCAGCTCAGTGGTCCAGCACTTGCAAAGCATGGAAGTACAAGGCCCTGGGTTTTACCCCCAGTGCTGAAAAAAAAAAAAAGATGTCATCATGCCCAGCAAAAGAATTATATTTACTAATCTCTTTTGGAGCTGGTGGGTAGAGATATAACATCTGATAAAAGGACAGGAAAGTTGCTGTGTGGGGTTTCCTGGAAAGTTCTTAAATGGGGGCAGATTTAACTTGCAGGAACCATTATTATTTTGCCTTTCCTCTTTTATCCTTCCTATCTTACATGCAGATGTGAAGTGAGAGGTAGAGCTCCATTTTGCAATCCCAGTGTAAGAGGCTGAGGGTGAGTCAAAAGCTAAAAGGAACTTGGGTTATGGTTCATTAGGGAACCATCTTTTCATCATGGGGAGTTTACCTCTAGATTTCTAATTTTGCAAGGAAAACATATCCTTTGTTTTACTAAGCCACTATATGTCTGCTTCATTTTGTTATAGTCAGCCAACTTTACTGAAGAGATGTGGTGCCAGAAATGGGGTACTTCATGTAATACAATCTAAAATGTAACATTGGCTCAGTGAAAGAAATAAGGTTTTGACAATGAGGACAAAGATTTCACAGGCTAGAAAGTGTGTGACTCTTGTTACATGATGTAAAAACATTCTCCATGGAAAACTGTCTCTTTTTGTTTCTTGGGTCATAAACCATGATGTTTTTGTTAGTAGAAAGAGTACATATAATTTATATTGACAGATTCTAGTAATTTTTTGCCACTTCCAGCAAAGTCCCAAAGGATTGTAGTAAATTCAAACTAGAGCTAACTACTTTGTAAGTAGAGGTAGGTAGTAAAAATGCTGGGAGTCAGTGTCTTAGTCCATTTTGTGTTGCTTTAAGAAAATACCCGAGACTCTATATTTGTGATAATCTTGATTGTCAACTTGATTGGATGGAGAGATGCCTTGGAGATTAGTAAAGCATACCTCTGGGTGTGTCCATAAGGGACAGTTAAATCATGAAGGTTTTGACCTAATGATTGCTTTACCCCATCAATGGTTCAAAATTTGAATAGACTTTTGGGAGGAGGTGCAATTGTAGAAAGTAGGGCCCGGTTGGAGGAAGTAGGTCACTGGGGGCATGGCCTTGCTTACTGTATCTTGCCCTGGCCTTTCCCTGTTACTGTTTTGCTCAACTTCCTGTCCATCATGATGTAAGCTTTTCGGCCATAGCCTCCCCAACATGATGGACTGAAACCTCTGAAACCATGAACAAAACAAACCTTTCCTCCCTTAAGTTGGTTCTGTTAGGTATTTGGTCATAGAAAGGACAAAAGTGATGTGACTCCAGCCACCTGATTTTTGACAAAGGAGCTAAGGACAATCAGTGGAGAAAAGATAGCCTCTTTAACAAATGGTGCTGGGAAAACTGGATACCCATGTGCAGAAGACTGAAAATAGATCCATACCCCTCAAGCTGTACAAGAGTCAACTCAAAATGGATCAGATACCTCAATATAATGCCAGAAACCTTAAAACTACTAGAAGAAAACACAGGGAATATGCTCCGACACATAGGCGTAGGCAAGTATTTCCTCAACAAGACTCCAGTTGCCCAGGCAACTGCACCAAGAATTGACAAATGGGATTACATGGAGGTAAAAAGCTTCTGTACAGCAAAGGAAACGAGAGTAAAAAGAGAGCCCACAGAATGGGAGAAAATCTTTGCATCCTATACATCTGACAGAGGACTAATTTCTAGAATCTACAAAGAACTTAAGAAATCAAACAAGACAACGAATAACCCAATAAATACATGGACAATGGAACTTGTCAGTTCTTAAATGAAGAAGTACGAATGGCCAATAAACACATGAAAAAATCCTCAATATCCCTAGCCAAGAGGGAAATGCAAATCAAAACAACACTCAGATTACATCTCAGTCCAGTAAGAATGGTCAAGATTAACAAAATAAATAATAACAAATGCTGTCAAGGATGCAGTGAAAAAGGAAATTTTTACAGTGTTCATGGGAATGTAAATTAGTTCAGCCAATTTGGAAATCAATATGAAAACACCTTAGAAAACTAAGAGTAGAACTGTCATATGATCCAGCTATACCACTGCTGGGAATATACCCAAAGGAAGATAAGTCATCATACCACAGGGACACCTGCACTTTCATGTTTAATGCAGCACTCTTCACAATTACAAGGGTGTGGAATCAACCAAGTTGTCCATCAACATAGGAGTGGATTGAAAAATTGTGGTATGTATACATAATGGAATATTACTCAGCAATAAAGAATAATGAAGTTATGTCATTTTCAGTAAAATGGGTGGAACTGGAGAACATCCTCTTAAGCAAACAAACCCAGTCCCCCAAAGAGAAATACCATATGTTCCCACTCATATGTGCATATTAAATCTAACTTAAAGGAAGAAAAAATACACATGTAGCTGTATAAAAATGAAAAATAATATTTATCTAAGGAGGAAAAATATAAACAGAGTAGAAAGAAGGGGGAGGTGATCAGCAGGTGGGAGCAAGGTGGGGGAAGGGAGAAAGGGGAGGGAAATTAAAGTAGAGGGAAAGGGTAATGGGGGAGAAGAAAATCTTAAAATATGTGACACAACTATATGGATACATGGAATAAAGGGAAAGGAAAGAAAAAATGAGAATATAAACCATGAATGCATACGATTTTTATTACATATTAATCAAATGGTTCTGTAAAATATGTAAGTTGATGAAAGTATAACCAAAAGTAATGTAATAGTGGCATAATGGAAATAGCAAAAGTCTTAATACTCTGTACCCCCAGCATTTATAAATAAAGAAAAAAAAAAAAGATTTATTTAGCTCACAGTTCTGAAGATCCAAGAACATGGTATCAGTGTCCTGGTAAGGTTCCCCCATGGCTACGTCACAATATGGTAGAGAAGCAGAAAAGGAACTAGCTGCATACAGAAGATGAAAGAATTTTTTTGATTGCCTGTGTGTTATTACTAACATAAAATAAGGACATATTGATATTGGGTAGCTAAATGGTGTGCTGTAGTGGACTATCTCACATGTTTTCGCCATCAAGCACTTTTTTCACACCCCTCTTACAATAGCCAGCCTTCTGATTACCTTTTCCCCAAAGAGAGAACCAGAAAACAAATTCCCAAAAACTTGACTTAGGCTCCATCAAACAGACAGACCTGTTTGAAACTAATATTTGGAAGTGAGCAATTTGAAGAAAGCTCTGTACAAAATCCATTTGCTTGGCGAAGGTAGTGGTAGAGTCCCTGTATTTCAGGGATAAGAATGATAGTGGCTGTTTCCTCTTCTGCTCCCTGGGCAGCTGCAGCATTGATGGTATCAAATTAGGCCAGGTGGACTACGTGGTTTATTTGGGCATTGTTTGTAGAACAGCCTCAAGCCTTTTTGTCTAATTCTCCACAAAATTTTGTGAACTGCCCAAGATATTTTCTCTTCTTATTTTTTACTTTTTATTTTTTGAGACAGGGTCTCACTATGTAGCCCGGGCTAGACTTGAATTTAAAATCCTCCTGCCTCAGCCTCCCAAATGCTGGGATTACATGTGTTTCACCACACCCGGCCTTTTTATCTTTTTATTGAAGCACAATATGCAATCAGAAAAGCACACATATCTGGCAGTACACCAGGGGCCTGGTGGTGGGAGTGGCATATAAATGTACAAACAACGAGGAGGGGTATTGTCCATAAATCATTTAAAAACAATAGCAAAGCTAATTACGTCTCTGCTTTTTATTACCACCATGCACAATTTAAAATAATGTCAATGATAAAATAGTCCTCCCTAAAATAACTTCTGGAAATTAAGTTCTAAGCAATTGGTGCAGTTACTATTGAAGAGATGTGTGAAACAAATCAACACATTAACTTTGTTGTTGTTTTTGAGACAAGATCTCACTGTATAGTCCAGGCCTGCCTTAAACCAGTGCTTCTCCTGCCTCAGCCTTTCATCGTGCTGAGATTATAGGCATGCACCACTATGCTTGGCTTCATTATTTACCTTAATGTTAATAATCATTGCATTAAAGAAGGAAGTTAATTTGAGAATTCTCAGTTACACAGTTAGGCAATAAAACATGAATGGGCTCAGCTACTTGTGACCATTCTATCAATCGGTCTCAAAGCCTTGAAGTCATTTGAGCAAGATTTTGGCAGAGTTGTCTCTAATTCCTGTGGTACCATATATTTCTGTTCAAATAGAAAATCTGAAGTAAACAATTGAGTGCAATGATTATAAAGACAGAGAAATAGAACTTGAGTTCCTTCAATTCTGTCAATCTCGGTGAGTTTGTCTCTTTATTTGTGTTTAACATTTGAAACAACACAACAATGAACTGCAAGCTATAACATTTTTAATATGAAATGTCAATTTTACTTTGTTCTTAGTACATTTTACTGAATTTCAACACCTTTAAAATTGAAATTTCTTTTTATATGTCATTTTAAAACCTATATATGAATATATGTACATATACATTTTAATTAAAGAAAAATTTGCTGTCTATATTTCTTTTATGACCATTATTAATTTCATGACTATTACTGAAAATTATTTTTTAATATAGAGGAGAAAGGTGAATGCACACTCATTAATGAATACTTTAAGTACCTCCCTCCTCTTTATTGTGAATATGTGGCCAATAAATCTGCACAGACTGAATATACCTTTGTCTCTGCACCCAAATCAAAAGACAATATCACTGGATTCTCAAAATGCCCCATCATGCATCATAACACCCCTTCCCAAGGGTAACCATGATTCTGATTTATAACAATATGGACTTTGCCTATTTTTCTTTTATGAGATGTGACTAAAAAAATACAGTGAATGTTTAAATTTTCAAAAGTTTATTATAGTAAAAGACGCATTGCCATTAATTCCTCTCAAAATACTCCCACTGGCTTCGAACACATTGATCCCATCATTCTTGCCACTTTCTGAAGCAGTTCTGGAAGTCCGCTTTCATGAGTCTTTAGTTGTGCTGTCATGGCTGCAATGATGTCCTGAAGTCACACAGTGCCAGATCCAGTGAATAAGGTGGATGAGGGCATACCATAATATATATTTTTTCTTTTATCGGTACTAGGGGATTGAATCCAGGGCTTCATGCTTGCATGCTTTGCAAGTGCTGTATCACTGAGCTGTACCACAGCCCATTATTTTACTTTTTAAAATTTTGTGACAGGGTCTCACTAAATTACACAGCTTGCCTCTGGTCTTGAACTTGCAATCCTCCTGCCTCTACCTCCTGAGTCACTGGAATTACAGGTGTAAGCCATTGCACCTGGCTTCCATAATGTTTTTATTTGATAGAAATTGCTGTACCAGCAGTGATGTGTGACACAATGTTGTAATGATGGAGGATGAAACTAAAGACACAAAAGAGCACTTCCAAACTGATTCAGAAAGTGGCAAGAATGATGGGATAAGGTGTTTGAAGATGGGGTATTATTTTAAGTTGTATTTATGGCAATGCATCTTTTACTGTAATTCTTTTTTTTCACTTAAACATTCACCATATTTTTTTAAAATCACACCTTGTAAAAATAGGTGGAATCATACAGTACTTATCCCCTAGTTTCTGATTTCTTTTGGTCGATGTGATGTTTGTGAGATTCATTAATATTTCTGCATGTATTTGTTGATCACTAATGCTTATTCAGTATATTCAGTGTGTAGTATTCCATTGTGTAATGTGTTGCACCATATTATTCTTTCTAGTGTTAATGACCATTTAGGGAGTTTCCTGCTCTTGTAAGATTCATAGCATTACTGTGAATATTCTAGTACTTGATCTTTTAAGAAATACATCTCTGCATGTTAATTAAGTGTATGTCTACAGATGAGGTTGTTGGAACACAGGGTATACATATGTTTGTCAAATGGTTTTCAAAAATTGTTTTTAAAAGATATGACAAGCCAATCATAGTGGTGCATACCTGTAATCCTAACACTCAGAAGGTCATGGCAGGAGGATCTTGAGTATGAGGCCAGGCTGGGCTACATAATAAGATTCTGTATCTAAAACAAACAAACAAAAAAGAAAACAAAAGAAAAACTCCCAAACAACAAACCAAAAAGAAACAAAAACAAAGAAAAAAGTCAAATATATTTTTAATAAGTGTATTTTCTGCTTTATCACCCAGAATCTATTTCTATTCCTTACAGCTAAGAACTTTACTGATAGAGTTATGGTGTATATACTGAAAGATTTTAAGTTAAGTATGGATGGTTACTGCTATGGTTTGAGAATGATTTTTCCTCTCTGAAGCACATGTTGAAATTTGATTGCCACTGTGGCAACTTTGGGAGGTGAGGCCTTTAAGAGGTGAATAGGTGGATAAGAGAGATTAATACATTTCTTGCAGTATTAGGCTTATTATCATGATAGCAGGGGCAGGGATTTAGCTCAGTTGGTAGAGCGCTGCACTGCAGTCTCTGAGGTTCCGAGTTCAATTCCCAGCACCACAAAAAATGGGAGAAGGGCCTGGCAATCCACTCCCAAGGCAATCCCGAAACAGACATTGAAAACCCTATGAGGGTCGCTATGAGTCGGATACCAACTTGATGGCACCTAACAACAACAACAACAATCATGACAGCAAGTTGTTACAAAGTGGATCTGGCCCCCTTTGTCCCTTTGTCTTTCATATACACCCACTTGCCCTTCTGCTTTATTTCATGTTATGATGCAGTATAAAAACTCTCACCGGATTATGCTACCATGTTCTTGAAATTCCTAGCCTCCAGAAATGTGAGCCACGTAAACTTCTTTTCTTTTCAAATTACACAATCTGTTACAGCAACACAGTCCATTTATTTTGAAAAAAACAAAAACAAAAAACAAAAAACAGAAGAATAAATAGTCTGACTATACTGGATTGAAATTCCTGCTAGTCACCAATTAATTGAAGCTTCACAATGGTTGCTTCCTTTAACTAAGTCCTGGGCTCTTTTGTTTGGCACCGTTGCCAGTACTCCCCCATTTTATTACATCTAAACTCTACTTTGTCTGCAGCCGTAGCCCTGTGGCATCCAATCCCGATCCCATCAGATCTCAGAAGCTAAGCAGGGTTGGGCCTGGTTAGTACTTGGTTGGGAGATCACCTGGGAACACCTGATACTGTAGGCTTGGGAGAAGGACCCAGCAACCCATTCCTAAAAGTCAATCTGCCATTGAAAACCTTATGAATATCAGAGAAGCACTGACAAAGTGTTTTGCCTGTTGTATGTAGGGTTGCTATGAGTCAAGTACTGACTCGACGGCACCTAACAACAACAACAAACCCTACTTTACATGTAAAGATATTATATGTCTAGCTCCTGTAAGTATCGGAGTTTAGGATCATGTGCAATACTGCTACCAAGAAAAAAAGTCTTTGTAAAAGCAAATCCAATTATTTCTCTTTTGTTTAAAGCCTTGAAATGGCTGCCCATTGCCTGGAATAGCAGTCCTCAAACTTTGATGGTACGTAGGAATCACCTAGAGTGCTTTGCAGATTCTTGTTCTTTCTACCCTCACCCATTTTTCTTTATATTGCAAATCATTAGGGATCTACAGGTTAACATAGAAGCTCTAAAAGTCTGAGACAGGTGTTCCTTGGATCATGATTTGAGAAAAACTGGCCTATTGTGTAAAATCCCAACTCCTTACCATGATATATGTCTACAACCATACCTCCCTACCATCTGATCTAGTATGATCTCAGAACTAAGCAGGGTTGGGCCTAATGAGTACTTGGATGGGAGACTGCCTGGGAAAACTGGGTGCTATAGGCTTGGAAGAAGCACCTGGCAGCCTACTCCCAAAACAATCAACCATTGAAAACCCTATGAATATGAGAGAAGCATTGACATAATGCGGAACAAGGCACAGTGTCAGGTAGCATTTCACTGTGTTGTACATAGGGTTGCTACAAGTCGAACTCAATGGCAAATAACAACAACTGTGAGATGTAATACACTCAGATGCCTAAACACACACACACACGCATACACCCCAGAACCAGCCATGTTGAACTGTTTATATTTCCCTGAATACACCAGCCTGTTTCAAATCTCAAGACTGTACCCATGCTTCTCTCTTGACATTGAATGTTCCCTGTAAAATGTTCACTGATGAACATAACATGCAATTTCAAGACTCAGATCAGGTATCCCCTCAGACACCTTGTATGCCCACATCCCTCTCCTCCCCTTTGCAGAGGAATAAAACACGTCTTTGTTTGCCCTGTAGACCCTGTGCACACATTCATTATTTGACCTCTGTAACATTCCATTATACTTACCTGTCTGTCTGCCTATCCCTCCCAGTCTGCCAACTTGTTAACAAGCCACAACCATGAGTTACTAGTCTTTGCAGCAAGGGACCTAGCACAGTGCTTGATACTCATTGGATGGATTAAAAAATTGAGACCATCAAAGAATAAAAATATGCTGTTGAAATTAAGCCAAATACCATAATTAATCTCTAGCTAGGTATACCTCTAGCTATGAAAATTCATTTTAAACTAAAAAAGGGCAAAAGCAGGGGCTTTCCTAAAGGAAATTGTATCAAATTTCTCTTGATCCAGAAGCTTCATGAATGATTAGGTATAATATTCCAGGATATGTGCTCTATGATTTTCTTCTAAAGTCTCAGGGGACCAAGGTGAAATGCCCTGGCTCCAGACTGTTTTCCTCTCTAACCTTGTAACATCAGAATGAATAGTTTCTGGCAATTTTTCATTACAGATAAAGGCTGTTGTGAAGTATAGTTGTTTTGGAAGTAGAAATGACCTAATTATATTTGCATCTCAAGTAAAGACATGGTTCTTTCTGCTCAGGAGCTGTTTTCCTTTTTCATACAGATGTAAACAGATACTATATCCCTTTTATATTTTACCCCATATACATCCTAATCAAGCTATAAAAAATTGCTTATAATTCCCCAAATGCAAAAATCCTCCTCACTTCCTGAATTTAGTTGACTTACATATGGTTGCCAAGGCTCCATTTATCTACCTCTTTGGACAGAGTCTCAGCCTTTCCTTTATACTGCTTTCATCGACATCCTGCCCCTGGCTTCTTGGCTACTCCTTATCTGTGTCAGCTCACACAATGCCTACTTCTATCTCTATTGCTACACTTAACCACTGTGTATTGTGATGATTCAGTTCACTTTTCTCTCTCCGAGGCCAAAGGGACTGTAATTCGTCTGGGTAGCCTTAATGCCAAAACAGTAGTTGTTTAATTTTTTTTTGTGTGTGTGTGTGTATGGTGCTAGAGATCAAACCCAGGATCTTGCACATACTAGGAAAACAGTCTACACTGAACCACATTGCCAGCCCCTAATTAATGCTTTTTGAAGGTACTGTGCATTTACGTGTCAGACACTGTTGTAGGTGTACGGGATCCCACAATGAGCAAACCCAGTCAGGTCCTTGCCCATGTGAGGATGCCATTCTAGCAGAAGAAGATGGACTTAATTAATACACCAGCAAATCATACAGTATGTTAGAAGACAATAAGTTTTACAGGAGAAAATAAAAAATAAAAATAGAGTCCACTAAGGGGAAGCAGCAATGTAGGGGCTGGTGGTTTGTAATAAGTGTCTGACTTGCTAGCCATGTTGGTACATACCTGGAATCCCAGCACTCAGGAGGCCAAGGCAGGAGGATGGTGAGTTTTAGGCCAGCCTGAGCTGCACAGGGAGATTTTATCTATACATATATACATACATACATACACAAATAAATAAGTGACCAACTTATCCAGTGGATGGGAAGCCACAGGGGAGACAGCAGAGGACCTACATCCAGGGGACTGAGTCAGAATTTCTCAAGTTGGAAGGTGGCAGTGACAGGGAGGCTTAAGCCCAAAGCATGTTCCAGGAAAAGGAAGCCACGTGTCCAGAGGCTTGCAAGCTTGAGAGCGGATGCTGCCCAGGGCCTGGCAGGGATTCCGGGTGACCGGGGGAGTGTGGAACAATCAGCCAAGTAGGGGAAGATGCCGCTGTGGAGGAGCAGGGGCCGGGATGTGAGGGGACTCACAGGCCCCGCTAAAGAGTTTGCACTTTACCCTGTAGACAGCTAGAGGCCTGTTGATGATTTTATGCAGGGGAATGACATGTTTATATTTATTTTGAGGAAGATAATTCTGGCAGATGTAGTGGAGTGGTGAGAGACTGGGCAAGTCACTTAACCTCTCTCTTCCTCTGTTTTACCATCTATCAAATAAGACCAACCATATCTACTCTACTTACCTCATAGGATTTTGGTGAGGAACAAATGAGATAAGAGATGTGAAAACACTTTGAAAAGTATATGGTTCTATAAAAATGCAAGCTGGTGCCGTTGTTATTTCAGCTGTGCTGTGTGGGGGAATGTGGTTTTAGAGAAGTCCAAAGAATCAAGGACAGAAGGAGAGGAGCGACCCCAGTTCTGTCTCCCTAGGAGAATAAAACCCAACAATCCTGTAATTTATTGAATGCCTATTTTGGCACTCCACCATACAAAGAGCTACAGGGATTTTTATAGGAAATAGAGAAAAACAACTCTGGGAGAGCTCTAAGAAATGAAAACAAGTATACACTCACAGAAAACTCAAATACATGAAAATATGACCCAATCCAAAAGGAAAATGCTAGAGGGGGTGGAGACTGGAGGAGTTGAGACTCCCTACAAGAAAAGAAGGTCGTGTAATTTGTTCAAATGAAGTGAGGATTTGTGAAATAACCCCTCTTTTGTTCCACTCCCTTTAATGACGCAGAATAGGAAGAGGAAACAGGAAAACGTTATGCCAGGTAGAAAATTTTGTTTCATAATTGGTTGAATTATGCAATCCATCCTTCCAAAGGCAATGCTTTATAAACAAATCATGATATTTTGATATTTTAAAAATCATGAGTTTCTTGGTAACAAATACAAATAAACTTCATTAAAGTAACACCTTGTGTTGGTCTACCAAGTGCTTTTTCTGTCTGAAGTATTTGTTGGCTAGAAATAGATCCTTTGTTGTTGTTGTTGTTGTTGTTGTTGTTGTTGTTGTTGTTGTTGCTACTAGGTTAGGTGCCCTCTAGTTGGTTCTGACTCATAGCGACCTTATGTACAACAGAATGAAACACTACCCAGTTCTATGCCAGGCACACCCTCTCTTTTATATTTAAGCCCATTATTGTAGACACTGTGTCAGTCTACCTAGTTGAGGATCTTCCTTTTTTTCGTTGACCTGCCACTGTCACAAACATGATGTCCTTCTCTAGGGGTTGGTCCCTTCTGACAACATGTCCAAAATATGTCAGATGCAGTCTACACATCCTAGCTAGGCAGATTAAATAATTTGCTTATCTTCCTTCTTGCATAGAAGTTTGAATTGCTTTCATTTTCTTTAAATAATATCTTTCTATCTCTTGCTATCCCAAGTAGTCCTATGAATATATTATATTTTAATTAGTGTGTCCATTTGTATTTTTCTTTGTAAATTATGAAGACAAGATGTACATCTTTGTAAAATGGTGGGACCTCAGTGTTTGAAAATTATTGATAGAGAATGATATGGTAGTTTGATAGGCATATATTAGCTTCTTCCTGGTCTTTGAAAAACATTATTTAGTTTATGAAATATCCTCCATCTTTGGCAAATTAAACTTTAAAATTTTTAGATAGGAATTTTTAGATAGGAATTATATAACCTTTGATATGTTGTTGTTAGGTGCCCTCAAGTCATATCTGACTCATGGTGACCTTTTATACCACAGACAAAACACTACCTGACACTATGCCATTGTCTGGCACTGTGTCAGTACTTCTCTGCTATTCATAGGGTTTTCCATGGCTGATTGTTTTACGGGAGTGGGCTGTTAGGTCCTTTTGCCAAGACTACAGCAGTTGATATTCCTAGGCAGTCTCCCAGGCCCTCCAGGCCCGAGCTTGCTTGTAAGCAAGCATTTAACTGAAATGAAGTTCTTAATATATGAGTTCTTAGTGTGTGCTTAGCACAAGGGCATCACTTCATTAAGCCAATAAACTGATTAAGGGGCCAGGCTTTAGAAATATAAATAAGTAGCAGAAGTCCAATACAGTATGTTGTTGTTAAAATGTGCAAAATTATGGGGCATAGGCTTTGGGAGTGAAGAATTCTGGTTAGAAATGATGTTTTAGGTTCAAAACTGATCCATCAGGATGTGTAGCTGACAGTGAACATAAATATGACTATTCCTTTTTGCCAAGGGTGTAGTGTAATGGAAGGAGTACAGCTGTAGCATTCAGCCGACTTGGGTCCTAACATGACTCCTGTAAATAAATAATGGCAATTCCTACAAAGAAGATATACATATCAGCACCTTTGTATTTAGTTCTGCCTCTTAGGACTTACCTGAGAAAGCACTTTTAGCCACTGTGGGTCTTTTCCTATGAGCCCTCAGAACTAGGGAAAAGACAGTCATTTCCCTTTGAAATTTAGGATTGAGTTACAAGAGTATAAAGGGAGAGATACAATTGAATAGGCATTATATAAGTTTGAAAGTCAAGAAAAATTATTAGGGCTGGATGAGAACAACAAGGGGAGGTTCTTGTTAGATAGAAGGAAGGGAGTATCCAGATTAAAAGATGGGAAGGGAGAAGACAGGGGCAATGGGAATGGAAAGGAAAAAAATCAGATAGGACACATGTTTAATACCATTTTTCCCTCATACTAAATGTGGCACATGCATTGTAGCAAGTTGGGAAGTATAAAAATATAAATAATCAGCTAAAGTCCTTCATCATGAGATACTCATTACTTATGTTTTGTCATATTTCCCCTCAGTCCCTCCATAATCAGTACCCCTGATAAACATTTAGGGAGAAGAATATTGCAGTAAAGGTGAGTTAAGAGTTACCTGCAAGGCTTCTTGGATTTCCTTGCAGGATTTGTGCTCCGTGCTTATGCAGCATATATATATATGAGACCAAAAGTAATTTTAAAAAAAAGGGAATAAATGCAGTTAATGTCAGTTGTCCTGGCCACAGAATTCTTCTTTAAGGAGAAATTGTTCTTTTCTTCATGAGGAAAACAGCATATAATGGACCTTTCAAGTTACATGAAGATAAAAAGCAAAGCCTACTTTGACATAGAGCTGCTCAGTATGAGTTGCTTAATTGCTTTGTATAACAGTAAAAGCCAGTGTAACTGTGAACAGGGAATATATATGTGGAAATTAACTACTTAAACAGGGTTTGCTGGGGCCAAGGAAGAGATTTTGGTGTGCCGTAGCGGGGGTAGGTACTGAGGCCAGGCTGTGGACTTCTATGTTGAGGTTCAAAAGCAGCTTCCACAACCCAAACGCAGGCTGTGAGCTGAGCAGAGATATCCTCTAATTGACTATTTGAAAAGGGGCATCATCAGTGGGCTCTAGGTTCTAGTAGTATTCTTATAACCCCTAAAGGAGAATTATAGGAAGCAAGACCAGCATCCTGAGTAAGAGGTAAGATACAGGAGGAGGCAGTCAAGAGTAAGGGGTGAGGAACAATGAGTAGGATGGGTTGGGGGATTCTCACAAAAACAGCAGCAAAAGGTGCACAACTGTAATCCCAGCAATGTGGGAGGCTGAGGCAGGTGGATTGTGAATATGAGGCCAGAGTCAGCCTGTGTGATTTAGCAACAGCCTGTCTCAAAGTAAAAAGATACCCCCCTAAAAAAACCCAACATCAATTAATATAGCAAACACTCACATAGTCCTTCTTACAACATGTGCTTTCTGCAACCTTGACAGATATTGACTTATTTAATCCTAGCAACACCCTTATCAGATAATACAATTCTTATCACTGGGTTATTGATGAGGAAGGAAACAATGATAGACATTAAATGCCTCGAAGGTATCTTGTTAGTATGGAGCCAAGACTCAAGCTCATGCAGCCTGGCATCCCAGTCTGTGCTCATCACTGTGCACTCATGTCTCTTGGGAAGGGACCATGGTGTCCGCAGTCACACAGCATAGGGCTTCAGACAATGGACACAGATAATCAGAGGGAAACAATGGCATGCAAAAGCTACAGACCTTGGGGACGTCAATCAGAATGTTTGCCAAATATTTTCTTGTTTAAAACTTGTAAGGGCTTAGGTATAGCTTAGTGGTAGAGGACTTGTCTACCATGCCCTGTGTTCAATCCCCAGCACATAAAAAAAAAAAAAAAAAAGCAAGCAAACCAAAAGTGTGTTTTAAAAATCCCCTGCAAATTACAGAAAGCCTAAAATAAAACCTTAATTGACAAGTAAGGATTGTGTTTATATTCAAGACACACAATGTAATGATTTACTGTACATATACATTGTATAAGAATTATCACAATTAAATTAACAACATCCGTCACTATCCAGATCAGATCCTCAGAACTTATTCATCTTTGAAGGTAAAGCTTATACCTTTTGATCAACATCTCCCCTTGAGCTTTTGAGTCAAATGGCTGCCACATATCTTTGTTCTTATATCTTTCCCACCCACCAGGCTTCCTTCTTCATGGATGGAAATGTGTAGTATTCCCTCTGTATTCTCAGTGCCAAGCACATAGTAATTACTCCAAAAATATTTAACCAAAAAGGCACACAGGATATATCAATGATGATTCCAAGGTGTTGAGTCTGGTTTACTGAGAGAGGTGTAACAATTGAAAGATATGTATACACATACATATCTTAGCCTTTTTAATTTTGTTAATAAAGATCTACATTAGAAAATGGGCTGAGTTTTTATTGTAATTTTCTCTTCAATGCCAAGGTACAAAGAGGGTATGTATTTACATGAGATTTATAGCCTTGAATATTATCAAGATATTTGAGAACAGTTAATAAGAGTAATCTATGAACTTGGTAAGATTTATAGTGCAGTTAAATCTTGTAAACCCTAATATACAAGAAAACACAGTGGGACATTCAAGTAAAATTCATGTAGAATGTAAGGTGTATGGAATAGCTAGCTAGTGCCCAAATGCTTGAACTTGGAATCTTATGTTCCCTACTAACAAGTCCTTGGGGAATTTTGGACTACTAATGCACTGCAGCTAATAACATTTGACTGCATATAACTTAACATGCCCTGAATGATCTGTGTTTGGTATTGCTATTATTATTGGCATTTGATTTAAGCTCAGACTAAAAGCAAGATTTTAAAAAATTATTTTATTAGTAATGTTCTTGTTAGATGCTGTTGAGTCAGATTTGGCTCATAGTGACCCTATATACAACAGAACAAAACACTCCTCAACCCTATGCTATGCACACAATTTTTAAAAAGTATTTAAGCCCATTGTTGCAGACACTGTGTCAATCCACCTAGTTGAGGGTCTTCCTTTCTTTCATCAACCTGCCACTCTCCCAAACATGATGTCCTTCTCCAGGAATTGGTTGCTCCTGAAAACATGTCCAAAATACATAAGATGCAGTTTAGCCATCCTTGCTTCCAAAGAGCACTCTTGTACTTCTACGATGGATCTGTTGGTTCTTTCAGCAGTCCATGGTATACTCGATATTTGTGTCCCACACCATAATTCAGAAGCATCAATTCTTCTCCTCTCTCCCTTATTCACTGTCCACAACATATGATGCAAACATATGTTTGCAAATATGTTTCACAAACATATGATGCAAATGGAAATATCATGGCATGAGTCAGGTGCAACTTTGTCTTCAATGTGACATCTTTACTTTTCAACACATTAAAGAGGTCTTTTGCAATAGCTTTTTCAAATGAAATTCAGATGCCCTTAGTGTACAATTTAATGGGTTTCATTATTACATTTCCACATATGAATATCATTGTATACTATTCACGTTCACCCCTTTATTACCCTGTCATGACACCTCTCTCTCCCCTCATTGATCTCCTTCCTGCCCACTGGTCCCCCACTTTGATAGCAAGACATTATCCTTACCCCCATTCCCCTTTCTCTTGCTCCCTCCTCTTCTCTTTGGTCCCCTTTCTCTCCTCCACATAGACCCCTCTGCTTTCATGATATATATTAAAATGTTTATATATCTGTAAATCTAACATCCACATATGAGAGAATATGTGATGTTGGTCTTTCTGAGTCTGGCTTATTTCACTCGAAATGATGAGCTCCAGTTGCATCCATTTTCCACAAATGCCATAATTTAGCCTTCTTTATAGTTGAATAAAATTCCATGAGGTATACATACCAATTCATTCATCTGTTAATAGACACCTAGGCTGATTCCATACTTTGGGCATTGTGAATAGCACCACAATAAATATGGATGAGCAGGTATTGACCTAGATTCCTTCAGATATATATTCAGGAATGGCATAGCTGGACTTTATAGTAGTTTTACTTTTAGTGTTTTGAGGAACCTCCATACAGATTTCCATAGTGGCTGCACTGAACTACATTCCCACCAGCAGCGTATTAGGGTTCCTTTCTCCCTATATTCTCACATGTTTTGTTGTACTGTTGTACTGTTGATGGTAGCCATTCTGACTGGAGTGAGATGGTATCTGAGTGTAGTTTTGATTGTATTTCCCTGATGGCTAAGGATATTGAACATTTTCTCATATGATTATTGGCCATTTGTATCTTTTTTTTTTTTTTTTTTTTTTTTTTTTTTTTTTTTTTTTTTTTTTTTTTTTTATGGTACTGGGTATTGGACCCAGGGCCTTGCGCTTGCATGCTCTGCAAGTGCTGGACCACTGAGCTGCAGCCCCGGCCACTTTTTACTTTTTGAGACAGGGTCTCACTAAGTTATGCAGACTGCCTCTGGTCTCCAATTTGCGATCCTCCTTCCTCCACCTCCCGAGCCGCTGGGATTACAGGTGTGTGCCACCGCACGGGGCTCTGTTTCTTTCCTTTTGAGAACTGCCTATTCAATTCATTTGCTCATTTTTGATTGGATAATTGGGTTTTTGGTACTTAAGTTTTTGAGTTCTTAACATAGTAGTCCCAGGCCTAATATACAGCTGGCAAATGTTTTTTCCCATTCTGTAGGCTGTCTCTTCACTCCCTACAGAGTGAAGTACAAAAGCTTTGTAACTTCATGCAATCCCGTTTGTCAAATTTTGCTATTGTTTCTGCTGCCTGGGATCCTTTACAGAAAGTCCTCAACTATGTTTATATCTTGAAGTGTTTTCCCTATGTTTTCCTCTAAGTTTCAAAGTTTCAGGTCTTACATTAAGGTCTTTGGTCTATGTTGAACTCATTTTTGTACAGAATGAGAGATAGTAATCTATTTTCAGTCTTCTACATGAGAAAATCCAGTTTTCCCAGCACCATTTGTTGAAGAGGCTATCTTTTCTTCAATATAAGTTTTTTGTGTCTTTGTCAAACATCAGGTAGCTGTAGCTACATGGGTTTATTTCTGGATCCAACCTTCTATTCAGTTGATCTACATGTCTATTTTTGTCCATTGTCATGCTGGTTTTGTTACTACAGCTCAGTTGTATAATTTGAAATCAGGTATTGTGATAACCCTTGCATTGCCCTTTCTGCTAAGGATTGTTCAGGAAATTTGGGGTCTTTTTTGTTTCCACATGAATTTTAGGATTTTTTTTCTATTTCTGTGAAGAATGTCCTTGGAATTTTGATGGAGATTGCATTAAACCTACAGATTGCTTTAGGAAATATAGCCATTTTCACAATATTAATTCTTCCAATCCATGAACATGAGAAGTCTTTCCATCTTCCAGGGTCTTCTTTAATTTCTTTTTTCAGTATTTTAAAGTTTTCATTATAGAGATCTTTCGCCTCCTGGGTTAGATTTGTTCCTAGGTATCTTACTCTTGCTGAAGCTATTGTGAATGGGATTGTTTTTCTGATTTCTTTCTCAGCCTGGTCATTATTGGTATATAGAAAAGCTATTGACATTTGTATGTTGATTTTGTTTGCTGCTACTTTGCTGAAAATGTTTATCACTGTTAAGAATTTTCTAGTGGGGCTTTGTTGTTGTTGTTAGGTGTCATCAAGTTGGGTCTGGCTCATGGTGACTCTATGTACAACAGAACGAAATACTCCCTGATACTGTGCCATGCCTGGCACTATGTCAGTGCTTCTCTGCTATTCATAGGGTTTTCTTTTTCTTTTTCTTTTTTCTTTATTATTATTTATTATTATTATTATTATTATTATTAATTTATCTTGAGACAAGGTCTTGCTAAGTTACTAAGACTGTCTCTGGTCTCGAACTTGCAATCCTCCTGCCTCCACCTCCCAAGTTGCTGGGATTATAGGGGATTATAGGCGTGAGCCACAGGTCTGGCCTTTCATAGGGTTTTCAATGGCTGATTGTTTAGGGAGTGGGCTGCCAGGTCCTTTTCTCACTTTTTGCAGTGTTGGGGATTGAACCCAGGGCCTCAAAGTACACAGAGAAAGCACTGTACCAACTGAGCTATAGAGTCATATCATCTGCAAGTAGGGACATTTAATTTCTTCCTTTCCTGTATGGATTCTTTTTTATTTCTTTCTCTGCCTTATTGTTCTGACTAAGAATTTAGTCATAGCTGGGTGTGGTGGCACACCCTTGTAGTCCCAGTGACTCAGGAGGAGGAGCTAGAAGGATCATGAGTTTGAGACCAGAGACAGCCTGCATAACTTAGTGAGACTCTGACTCACAAGATTTAAAAATTGGCTAGGGGAGCAACCCAGTGGTAAAACAATTGCAAAGTAGGTGTGAGGCCCTGAGTTTGTTCCCAAAGTAACACACACACACACACACACGCACACACACACACACACAAAGAGTTCAGGCACTATATTGAATTACAGTGGAGAGAATGAGCATCCTTGTCTTGTTCCTGATTTTAGAGGAAATGCTTTCAATTTTTCCCCATTTAGCATGATGTTGACTATAGACTTTTATTACATTGCCTTATTATGTCGAGGTATGTTAGTTCTATTGCTAGTTTCTTCAGGACTTTTATGATAAAGGTATGTTAAACATCACTAAAGGCCTTTTCTGCATCTTTTGAGATGAACATGTGATACTGTTTCTGAGCCTATTTATATGCCATATTACATTTATTGACTTGTATATGTTGAACCATCTTTGCATCTCTGGAATGAAACCAACTTGAACATAGGACATAATTTTGAGGAGAAGGGTACTGGGGGATTAAATCCATGGTCTTGTCCATACTAGGCAACTGCTCTAGCGCTGAGCCACACCCCCAGCCCATTTTCTATTTTTTATTTTGAGACAGGTCTCTCTAAGTTGTGCAGGCTGCCTCTGGCCTTAAACCTACAATGCTTCTGCTTCAGCCTCCTGAATTGCTGGAATTACAGGCATGCCTCTGAGCACCTGGCCATGTGTTATATTTTTAATGTGTTATTGAAGTCAATTTGTAAGTATTTTGAGGATTTTTGCATCCATGTTCATCTGAGAAATTTTTCTGTAGTTTTCTTTTTTTGGTTTGTCCTTATCTGGTTTTAGTATTGGGGTAGTACTGGCTTCAAAGAATGAGTTTGGCAGTGTTCCTTCTATTTCTATTATATGGAATAGTTTGAGAAGTATTGATATTAACTCTTCTTTAAAGATCTGATAAAAATTCAACAGTGAATCCATCCAGTCTGTGGCTTTTCATTGTTGAAAGACTCTTTATTGAAGTCTCCCATAATTATTGTGTCTGGCCCAATGTGTTCCTTTATCTCCAATAATATTTGTTTTATGAAGCTAGGTACACTTGTATTTGGTGAGTAAATGTTGAGTACCCTTATGGTTCCTGGTTGACTGTTCCTTTTACTAATATATAGTGTCCTTTGTCTCTTCTGATTACTTTGGGGTTGAAGTCTAAGTTGTTGGAAATTAATATTGCTACTCCTGCTTTTTTGTGTTTGTTTGTTTTTGGTTCCCACATGCTTGGTACATTGTTTTCCAGCCTTTAATTTTCAGCCTTCTGTGGTCTTTGTGGATGAGGTGAGTCTCTTGAATGCTGCATATCAAAGTTTTATTTTTTTAATCCAATTGGCCAGCCTATGTCACTTGAGTGGTGAATTAAGACCATTTATATTGAGAGTAATTATTGAGAGCAGCATATTATTCTGTATCAATTTGATGTTCACCTCTATTTTTTTGATTCAGAGTTAGCCTATTGTTTTCTTAATTTCTCTTCATGTTGATTACTTATTCCTTTGATCTTGTATTTAGGGTTGTCTTACCTCTTCCATAGGTGGTGTTTCATTGAGGATCTTCTGCAATTATAGATTCTTTTTTAGATTCACTAGTTCATCTGTTCCTCACATGAAGTTTATTCTTTTGTGTACTCATGACTGAGACTGTCTTTCTTCTTCTCGTGTAAATAAGATTCCTTTAAGTATCTTCTACAATGCTGTATTGGTGGTCCTGAATTGCTTTAGTTGTGCGCTTGTCTTGGAAGGTCTTTATTTCTCCATCAATTTTAAGTGATAACTTTGCTGGATATGTTGATCTTGGTTGGCAGTTATTTACTTTCAGAACTTGAACGATATCATTCCAAGTGTTCTTGGATTTTAGGGTTTGTGCTGAGAGATCTGACATTACTCGTTTGGGTTTGTGTATGTAAGTGGGTGTTTTACTCTTACAGCTTTTAATATTGTTTCTTTGTTCTGTGGTCTTGGCATTTTAACTATAACATGTCCTGGGGAAATTCTGTTCTGGTTATGTCTATTTGAGGTTCTAAAGGCCTTTTGCAGTTAGATGTCCATTTCTTTCCTCAGATTTGGGTACCTTTCTGCTATAATTTCATTGAACAGATTTTCTATGACCTTAGTTCGCATCTCAGCTCCTACTTCTACCCCCTGGATTCTTAGATTTATTCTCTTGTTCATGCAACAGAGTTCCTAGAAGTTGTGGTCATGTTATTTTTTTGATTGTTATTGATAATCTGAATGTAGTATTTCCTCAACATTGTCTTCCATCACTGATATTTTTTTCTTCTGCTTCATTTAGTCTATTGGTGATGATTCTCACTCTATGTTTTAAATTTGATTTATTGAGTTTTTCATTTCCAACATTTCTGTTTTGTTTTGTTTTTCAAAATCTCAATTTCCTTGCTGAATTTCTCATCCATTTTTCTGCCTTTGTCTTCTACGTTGGTGACTTTCTCATCTAGGTCCTGAATTGATTTTCTTGCTTCGCTCATCTGCTTGTTTGTATTTTCTTTGAAATCATTGATCAGTTTTACAGGTAGACTTTTGAATGTTTTTTCTGGTATTTCAACCATATTAGTATCTTTGTATTCAGTAGTTGAATTATGGTATTTTGGAGGAGACCTATCACCTTACTTTTTCATGTTTCTTGCCTTTCTGTTTTGTGATGAATCCATTGTGATAGGTTTCTCTTCCAGTGTTACTTAGCAATCTTCTTAGTGAGCAACTTTGTCTTGAGAGCTCAATCCCCAGTACTACTTGGAGAAGAGAAGACAAACCATTTTTGGATGAGATTTGTATTTCTCCTTCCCTACCAGGAAGAGGTGCCTATAGAATGTCCTGTTCGTACTGTGTAGCCCTTTGGTTATCTGTACTTTGAAACTGTCCTATCCCCTCCTTTGTGTTTTCTGTGCTCTTCCAATCTTTCTCTCTTTGGAGTAGAATCTCTTTTTGTATCCTGTTTCTTTTGGTTCACCACATCACATGGAGGCAGCTTCTAATCTGCCATCTTACCTTGCAAGTCTCCCAAAAGCAATATTTAACCTCAGAACAAAAAAACATGAAAAATTCCAGTGAAAAATGAGGGGAGAATAGTATGATGAAATCCATTTACTCATGATCCAGTTTCTATAGCTATTAATTTATAGTGAATTGCTTCATATTTTGATCTTTACTCCAACACAGGGTAGTTTGAAGCAAATCCCAAATACAATATCATTGTCTATAAATATTTCTGCATGTAACCCTAAGTGATAAGCATTCCTGTTTTACTTACCACACCTAAAATATTAATTATGAAACTCAACAATAAAGGAAAACTAGACAACCCCACTTAAAAAAGAGCCAAGGATTTTAGATACATCACTAGAGAAGATATACAGATGTCAAATAAGCATATGAATAGATTCTCTACGTCATATATTATCAAGAAAATGCAAATTATAATAATAATCTGATATCACTACACATCTATCAGTGGCCAAACTCTGGAACACTGACAACATCAAATGCTGGTGATTATGTGGAACAAGAATTCTCATTTATTACTGGTGGAAATGCAAAGCAGTACAGCCACTTCAGAAGATAGTTTGTTAATTTCTTACAAAATTAAACATACTCTTTCCATATGATCCAACAATAATGCTCCTTAGTATTTATCTAAATGCACTGAAAGCTTGTGTCTACACAAAAACCTGCTCAAGAATACTTGTGGCAGCTTTATTCATAATTGCCCAAATTGAGAAGTAACCAAGATGTCCTGCAGTAGTTAAATACATAAACTATACTACATCCAGACAAAGCAATATTATTTAGTGCTAGAAAACAATGAGATATCAAGCCATAAAAAGATATGGAGACATCTTAAATGCATTTTATTAAGTGGAAGAAAGCTAGTTTTTTTTAGATACTACACACTCTGTGATTACATACTATTTGATTTTAAGTATATGACCTTCTTGTTGCTGTTAGGTGCTGTTGAGTTGGGTCCTACTCATAGTAACCCTGTTAGAGTTTTCAATGGCTGGTTGTTTCGGGATTACTTTGGGAGTGGATTGCCATGTCCTTTTAAAAAAAGGTAAGCCTATGTAGACAGAAAAAGATAAGTTGTTGTCAGGAATTAGGGTGGAAGGTTAGATAAACAAAGCACAGAGGAGTTTTAAGGCAGTGAAAAATCTGTATATCATTATACATTAGTTTAAATTCATAGAATGTACGCCACCAAGACTGGACCCTAATGTAAACTATGGACTTTGGGCGATTATGAAATGTCAATGTAGCTTCATCAATTGTAACAAATGCATCACTTTGGTTGGGAGTTTTAATAAAGGAGGAGGCTGGGTGTTGGAGCAGGGAGTTTGTGGGAAACCTCTGTACCTTCCTCTCAATTTTGCCATGAACCTAAAACTGCTCTAAAAGCTTCCTTTAAAAATGAACAGTGATTCCTTAACATCACCAAATATCTAGTCATAGTTCATATTTCCTTCATTGTCTTGTTAGATTTCAACAGTTTGAATAAGGATACAACTAGAGTCTATATCATATGATTGACTGAAATGCCAATTGAGTCTCTTTTAACGTGAACATGCCTCATTCATCTATCTCTTTTTTTCTTGCAATTTTAGTTCTGTGTAGTACCTCTCATATGAGTTTTATAAACTGCGTGTACTTAGTATTGTTAACATGTTTCTTTCTCCCTGTATTTCTTGTACATTAGTTATTAGGTTTAGATTAGATTAGGTTTGACTAGGTTCATTTTGGGCTGGGATTTAGCTCAGTGTGTAGAGCGCTGCGCTGCAGTCTCTGAGGCCCCAAGTTCAATTCCCAGCACTGCAAAAATGGGAGAAGGGCCTGGCAATCCACTCCCAAGGTAATCCCGAAGCACTCAGCCATTGAAAACCCTATGCGGGTCGCTATGAGTCGGATACCGACTCGATGGCACCTGACAACAACAGGTTCATTTTGACCATCTCTTTTGTAAGTAGTAGCTTACAGGTATGTATGTTTTTCAGGAGGCACAAATTCTTGGTTATTGGAGTTTTATAATATTAACAGCCATGGATAATCATTATGTAGATCCACTAATTCATTAGGGATTACACAATTCACTAGTTTATTAAAGATTACCTTGATTTTTCCAATTCCAGAATGCTGTTATTGATCAGCTGAAGTAATTCTATAAACAGAAACTGGCTACCAACAATTATTTAATTATTCTAGGATATTGTTCATACAAAAACCCAGGACAAATGCAAAACCAACACACACACACACACACACACACACACACACACACACACACCAGGATAAATGCTTGATTTTTTCCTTTTATCTACTGTATTTTAAAGCAATATATTGATTTCCGGAATCCTCCAAATATGACATGGAAGGTTTATCAGTTTATTTTTTGTAAGTAATATTTTAGTCATTGTACAACTTACTGGGTTTCATTATGACATTTCTATACATGTACATGCATGTCATTGTACATTGCTCATGCTCACTCCTATTACTCTCTCATGCCCACCTCCTCTCTTTGTGATCCTTATCCTCTCCACAAACAATCCCCCTTATTTTTGCATCTCTTTTAAATATATATACTTACATATATTTAAATCTAGATTCTACATATGAGAGAAAATGTGATATTTGTCTTTCTTTCCCCTTTTACCCATTTTTATTGTCCCTTGCACTCCTTTCAATCCTCATTCTCCCCCCAAATAGTTCCCCTTCATATATATATATATATATATAATTTCATGTAAATATTAAAATCTAGCATCAACATAAGAAAGAAAACAGGCAATATTTAATATTTGTCTTTCTGGGTCTGGCTTATTTTACTTAAAATGATAATCTCTAGTTCCATTCATTTTCCTGTGAATGACATAATTTCATTTTTCTTTATGTCTGAGTAAAACTCCATTTTGTATATCCATTCATCTGTTGATGGACATCTAGTTTGATTCCATATCTTAGCTATGCAAATAATGCTGCAATAAACATGGACAAGCAGATATCTCTATGGTGTGTTGACTTAGAGTTCAAGCACATCTACCAAGGAATGGTATGGTCAGATCATAGAACACTTTTGTTTTGGGGGGGAACCTACATCAAATTTCCACAGTGGATGCATTTACATCTCCACCAGTAGTGTATGAGGGTTCCTTTTTCCTCACATCCTGGCAGGCACTTGGTGTTATTTGTTTTGTTGATGGTAGCCATCAACTGGGGTGGACTGGGGTGAGGTAGAATCTCAGTGCAGCTTTGATTTGTGTTTTTCTGATGGCTAAGGATGCTGAACATTTTTTCATATGTTTATAGGCCATTTGTATTTCTTCTTTTGAAATAATTTATCAATTTAAACCCATGGATTTCCATACATTTGATATATCTCAATTCATCATGACTACTGGCAAGTGGCAGATCTTGCAGGCTCTCTTAAGTCCTTTCATGAGACCTTAGAAATCTTCAAAGACATTCCAGCTTTCACAGAAAGAGATTTGGGACTCATTTTATAAATTTCCTATTGCAAAGTTGGAATAAACTATTTCTTCAAGGAGCTCTCAGTCTTTTAGAAGAGAAATGGTATTTAGAAACCACAGCCTGAGAGCTAGGGGGAAAATAGTTTCTTTGAATTAAAAAAAAGAATCCTTTGTAGATCCAAATTTTAAAATCTTTGAATGTTTAGAGTATCACCCATTTAGAATGGCCCACAAGATTCCTGACGAATTTTGCTCTTAGAGAGTTACTACTTTGATAAAGCAGTGTGTTCTTTGAGCATTCATGTTTAAAAAGAAAACATACTACTTGGTAGGAAATATCAGTAATATCATCAATTCATACTTAAGGCCTAAGATAGACCAAATGTGTGTATATACTCTCCTCCCACCACTGAGATGTCCCTCTCCTAATCCTTGCTTGCAACTGTACCACTGTGCAACTGTACCACTGTGGCATCTGATCTTGTCACATTTTGGAAGCTAAGCCTGTTTAGTACTGGTATGGGAGTCTGCCTGGGAATACTGGATGCTGCAGACTTGGGAGAAAGACCTGGCAGCCCACTTTCAAAAACAACTGGCCATTGAAAACCCTGTGAATAGCAGAGAAGCACTGACAATAATGCCAGGGATGGCACAGTTGGGTAGTGTTTTGTCTGTTGTAAAGTGTCACTATGAGTCAGACTTGACTCAAAGTCACTTAACAGCAGCAAATCCTAATCCTTAGAACCTGTCACTGTTACCTTATATAATAGAAGAAACTTTATAGATGTGATTAAGTTAAAGATCCTAAGATAGAGAAATTATCCTGGATCATCTAGGTATCCTCTAAATGTAACCCCAAGTGTTCTTTTGAAAAGAAGACAGATTTGATACAGAACAGAAGGAAATGAGACCCCAGAAGCAGAGACTGAAGTCATGTGGCCACAAACCAAACAATGCTAGGAGCCACCAGAAGCTGGGAGAGGGAACAGGTTTTTCTCCAGAGCCTCTACAAAGAACCAGTCCTGCCAACAGCTGAATTTGGCTTCATAAGACATTCTGGACTTCTGTCTTCCGGAACTATAACAGAATAAATTTCTGTTGTTTCAAGCTGTACATAGGTTTGCTGAGTCAGTCTCGACTCGATGGCACCTAACAATAACAATAACAAATCTGATCCTCACTGGATAACGCAAGACAGGAAGTGGGTCAATACATTTGGAACATAACAGAAAATAAGAAAGCTGGGGGCACTAGCAGGCTACTGGGACCTGGTGAAGGACTTGTATGTAACTGAAAGTAAAAGGAGTAGTTAACAACGTCATTGTTAGACTTCACCTTCCACATCTGCTTTAGCAATTGGAACTTAGGCTCAAGTGCCTCTGGAGACAGTCAGTTGGGGGCTCTGCAAGAGGTCTGATTCCAGGTAGTCAAGCAAGGCTTTAAGAAATGTGTGAAAATCCCAGGAGCAATTAGGTGCTGATGGGGTGGGATTTGATAAACTCCAGTCTTAACATGGGGCTGGCTGCAGATGGGTGGGAACAAAGGCTTTGGGAGTCACCATTCTAGATAATAACAATGACCATTAGCAAATAATAAAAGAGCATTTCATCGGCAATCAGTAGTGGAATAATTCAAACATTTTTGTGTGTGAAGAAAGGAGAGGTAGTAGGAGCAAAGAAAAGGCTCTGTAGCTATTGCTTCTTTAATGAGGATTTAGAGGCAGCTGCTGCAGCCTGCTGGTCTGTGTGCATTACATGAGAAAGCTGGAATCATCCTGCTGACCTAAAGCTTCCTAAACTCTTATCTCTGACTTATGGCTCCTAAGACAGACATAGTACACACTGGCTGCATTTTTGCTTCATGCTTCAGAAGTTTAAATAAATAATCTTTCCCTTCAATTCAGCAGCTATCAGGGAAAATGATATTGTTTTTACTCATCCTAGGAAGGGTAGGCACATCTGAAGTACCCACGCTTTCAAGCAGAAAGAGAGCATTTCTGCCAATGGAGCATGTAGTGAGTTCCCAAATCACAGCCGAACTTTTTATCACAAAAGAAAGATGAATGCCCCCATCTAAACTTCGCCTAGTTGTTATTTTTCCTAATATGGTCAGTGGTTTCCATAGAGTCAGTACAAGAAAGGCTTTTGATAATGATGTTTTCTTCTTGAATAACTGGAAGTTTTTGATATTTAGGTGAAAAAGTCAGAATAATTTGTCAAATGGGTTGTGCAATGCATGAGAAAGCAGCAAATTCACACTGGTGATGAGTAGCTGCAAGGGGCCGCAGCAAGGTTACTGTATTTAGGAAGAAGAGAAATGGATGTTCTTTACAAATTCCACAAAGTTCCTTACATGAAAGTGTATCAATCCCCATTAAAAAACATCACTTGATGACCTTGACTTCCTTTGGCAAAATAACCATAGGAGTTTGCCATGAATTGGACATCAAAGAACCAATAAATTTAATGAGTTGTTTTCTACACTAAAGGCTCTCTTGCTGGTATTTTTCACTATTACTGTGTCCATCTTACGAAAAAAGATAATCACAACTCTATTAAAGGACTCTCAAGCTTTAGTATGGACTGAGATTTAGCTCAGTTGGTAGAACACTGCTATGCTGTCTTGAGGTCCTGAGTTTGATTCCCAGAACCGCAAAAATGGGAAAAGGATGTGGCAATCCACTCCCGAGGCAATCCTGAAACAATTATTCATGGGAAACTCCATAAGGGTTGCTATGAGTTGGACAGAACTTGATAGTACCTAACAGCAACAACAAGCTTTAGTATAATACTTTTCTTATGAAAAGGGAGAATACCATAATAATGTAAAGTCTTGTGGTCAACAATGTGCCTCATGAAGCTGGGCATAGTGGCACATAATCTGTAATCCCAGCAATTTGGGAGGTGGAGGCAGGAATATTGTGTGTTTGAGACCAGAGGTAGCCTGCATAAGTCAGGAAGACCCTATCTCAAAACAAAAAAAATTAAATGGGCCTGAGAGTGCAGCCCAGTGGTAAAGCACTTGCAAAGCATGTGCAAGGCCATAGGTTCGACTCCCAAGTACAAAAAAAGAAGAAAAAAACCAGAGAGAATATGCCTCATGGTGCCTAGAATGTTGTCACTAAATATTCAATGTTTTCAGTTACAAACTCTATTCTAGACTCTTCCCCACAAAAACAAAGGGTGCTAAATTAAAGCCACACACTGCCAGATTACTTTTCTCTGGGAAAACAGGAAGCAAGTTTGAAAGACTTGAGAAGCAAGGGTAAGGTGAAGCTGAAAGACAGGGAATGGTGCTAAAAGACAAGATGAGGTGCAGGCTTCAATCTCCTCAGAATCTGTCATAGGATTGCCCTGAATCTTCCCATTATCTCAGGGGTTGCAAACACAGGTATATGGAACATGTAGATAACCTACGTGGGTGCCATGGGCCTGGTAGAGACTGGGGCAAATTGGATAATAAGCTTTGTCTAAAGAACCAAGGGCTGGCTGGTGTTTGGCTCCATTGGTAGAGCGCTGCTCCACACTCTCTGAGGACCTGAGTTCAATCCCCAGCACCATAAGAACAGGAGAACAGGAGAAGGACACGGCAATCCACTCCTGAAGCAATTGTGAAACAATCAGACATTGAAAACCCTATGAGGATCACTATGAATCAGACCTGACTCCACAGCACCTAACAACAACAACAACAACAACAACAAGGAAGAACCAAACATTTGTTAGCTCTAGCCATTGTGGCCATGCACATTATTCAAGGCAAATATGGGTTTAGTTTTACTAAAGCTTCTGATTTTTCACAAAAACTAGAAATTCATATCTGTCTATATAATCTAATCTTAAAATATCAACAGCTAAGTCTAATATTCTTAAAACATTGTGCAGACCAAACAAATGTAGCTGCAGGCTGAATTGAGCTGTTGGGTTACCCTTTTACAACCCTGACATTACTTGGGGACAAATTTCATATTTTTGAGATGATGTAGGTTATTTATGAGAAAAGGTTGTTGTTGTTGGATCCCATTGAGATGCATATGACTCATAGTGACACTCATAGGGTTTTCAGTGGCTGATTGTTTCAGGACTGCCTTGGGAGTGGCTTGCCATATCCTTCTCCCATTTTTGCTGAGCTGGGAATCAAACCCAGGACCTCAGAGTCTACAGAGCAGTGCTCTACCAACTGAGCTAAATCCCGGCCCAGAGCTAAATGTCCATATAGGATATACCAGATAAGAATGAAGAAGGAAAAAAATCACTGAAAAGGAAATTTTGGAATTATACTTTTATTTTAAAAAGTTTCTTTTGCCTCCAATATTAAAGACTACTCATTTCCAAAGTTATGTAAGTTTGCCCTTCCCCACACTACTTTAATGAGACTGTTTCATATAATTTCAATAGACTTAGATTAGGCTCTCTTAGTCTCCTAAATTAGTTTTAAAAAAACTACATATATTAAAGCTTATTCTGTACTGTGAAATTCTATGGGTTTTGGCAAATATATACCATGATTATTCCTCATTACTATATCATATAGTTTCACTGTCGTAAAAAAAAATCCTCTGTGCTTCACTGCTGATATGATTTTTTGATCTATTTGCCATGAGCCAAACATAATAGTGTGGAACCCAATCAAAAACGATGCCATTTTAAATATTAAAACTTTACTTTGGGGCTGCAAATATGGAGTGTATTGGGAGGGCTCAGTTGCAGGAAATGTCTTATTATTTTAAGAAAAATGACTTTGTACAGGGAATTAAATACTCATATTGTAGGATCTATGTTGGATCTCTAGAATTTCACTCCTAGAACAACACAAAAGCATCAATTCAACAAGAGAGCTGCTATTTCTGCCTCAATTGGAAAGGTGGGAATCAGGAGGCCACTGTTGACTTCTAGAATACTAGGGCTGGCTCAGCACTCTGTAGGTCAGGAAGCCACTGCACAACCCTGTAGCTGCCCTTGACCTTCCTTCACAAATTAGAAGACTACCCACTGTTACCTTGCTTCAGTAAATCCCAACAGCTTCAGTCTAAGTAATGGAAAGATGGTTTCTCATCACTTCTGCCTTGCAACTCCTGCACAGTACATCCAATGGACAGATCCCAGTGTATGTCCAGATACTCTGCTGTAGTGGCTCCTCAAAGATATGTCCACCGAGAGCCTGAGAATATGATATTATTTAGGAGGAAAAGGGTCTTTGTAGATGTATCTATGTTAAGCATCTCAATATGAGACCATCTTGGATTATCTTAGTAGGTCCCAATGACAAGAGCCAGGTGTGGTGGTGCACGTCTGAATCATAGCTCTTGGGAGGCTCAGGCAGGAGGAATGTGAGTTCCAAGCCAGCAGGGGCTGCAGAGTGAGACCCTGTCTCAAAGAAACAAACAAAAATTAAGTCCAATGACAAGTATCATTATAAGAGAGAGAAAAGAATAAGACACAGAGAAGACAAAGCCATATGAAGAGGAGGCAGAAACTGATGTGATGTGATCACAAAAACAGAATGCCTGGAACCACTAGAAGCTAGAAGAGGCAAGGAAGGAGTCTCCTTTTGAACCTCTAGAGGGAGGGTAGCACTCCTAACATCTTCGTGTTGGACTTCTGGCTCCCAGAACTGTAAAAGAATACATTTCTGCTGTTTAAAGCTACCTAATTTGTGGTAGCCTACAGCTGTAGCACTGTGGCTTCCAATCCTGATCTAGTCAGATCTTGGAAGTTAAGCAGGGTGGGGCCTGGTTAGTACTTGGATGGGAGATCGCCTGGGAACACCAGATACTGTAGGCTTGGGAGAAGGACCTGGCAACCCCCTCCCAAAAATCAATCAGCAGTTGAAAACCCTATGAATAGCAGAGAAGCACTAACAATGGTGCTTTGCCTGTTGTACGTAGGGTCACTATGAGCTGGATACCGACTTGATGGCACCTAACAACAACAACAAATTTGTGGTAATTAGTTACAGCAGCCCTAGGAGCAAATATACTTAGCTTCAAGGGACTCTAGGAAGTGTGGTTGCAGCTTCCTGCCTCTGCTGGATAAGACCTCTACTAGAAGGAGGGTGGAGGGATGTTGAGTGCTAACCCTCCATGCCTACTGCTTGGATATTGGAAGGTACATGAAATAGGATAGAACAAAGACTTCTCAGCTTGTCTGTTTGGTGATAGTTAAACTCAAACCAGCTCACTTATATAAAACCCCAGGGCTAGCTTTCATGTTGTTGTTGCTAGGTGACCTCAAGTTGTGTCTGACTCATAGTGACCCCGTCATAGAGTTTTCAATGGCTGATTGTTTCAGGATTGCTTCAGGAACGGACTGCCATGTCCTTCTCCTGTTTTTGTGGTTCTGGGGATAAACGCAGGTCCTCAGAGAGTACAGAGCAGCACTATACCAACTCAACTTAAATTGCTATCAACCAACTGCACATGAAGTACCATGCCAATAATAATGTCCTCTTCTTTTCAAAGCATTGTATAAAGACTCTTAGACCAAGTTTAAATTGGCTGAATTTACCTTGGTTTATGAAGCATCAGAAAGTATCTTTTATTTAAAAAAAATTGAGGACATTTTTTGTTTCCAAAGCTGTTTGCTTAGTGGACTTTGATGCTCTGTGACAATATACCTCCTAAAGCTAAAGGTGAGGCATTAGGTGCTATGTCATGTTTCTGGCATCATATAAATTTAGTTAAATGACTAAATGTATAGTCTCACAAAATTTAAAAAATAATTTTCTTAGGTTGTCCTAGAAAAATTAATTTCAATAAGCTGTTATATAACAGACTATCTTACATAACAATTACTACTACTAAATGTAAGATCCTTCCTGTGTAAATTGTAACACTTCTTTGCTGGGAGACAGGGCTGGGTTTTATAGGATTCTATACAAGTGGAGATTCTCATCTGAAGTGAGTGGAATAACAAAAAGGGAAGGAGTAAAATTTAGAATCTTGTGAAAATCCAAAGTTCAAAAAGCCAGAAGGGGAGGTGAGTAGCTCTTTGAACTGAAGGGAGAGTAGCATATGCTAAACTAAGGATGTTGATCAGAGAATCTGAGACCATAGAGCCAAACCACAAGTGATGAGAGACTCTGTGTAAGGTCTTCCAAGGAGCATAGGAGGTTTCTGCAATGGGTGCCTTCTTTTCATGAAAAGCTGGAGTGTAAGCCAGCTAACTTAAAGAGCCAGGGTAGAAGGAACACCTTTGAATAATGAATGCCCCAATGTAATAATAATTTCTTGATAGTCAGAAACTCAATGAACTGAGATGGTCATCATTTTCTAAATCATGTGGATAGCACCCATTCATTAATAAGAAATTTAGCATTATAGATGCAAAGTTCAGCCTCTGACTGCAAACTAATAAAATCCAGAAGCCTCTGTGTTTAGCGCCATCAGAGAGTGGTTAGCACCTATGTGATATGATTTATGCTGGCTGGCTAGGAAACCTTTATCTCCCAAAATGTTCCTCTCATTCACTGTCCTGCCATTATAGATTTATTCCTTGGGTCAAGGTATCACCACAGACAATCTCTTTTAATATGCACATAAACCACACTGAGTATTAACAAGTTAGTTACAATCGCTAAGACCACTTGTATAGAGCTGTGGAGTTTTTAAGAGTATCATTGAACACATACTTCATATCACTTTCCTAACATTAGAGGAGGGTTGGTCAAGGAAATTGGAGCTTTGATGGAGACACATTGGGGGAATAATTTGGGAACATAGGGCATGGTCAGAAGTGACAGCTTGAGTGGAGGGGCACATCAAAGGACTCTAGGCATCACAAGAGCAATAGGCCAGTAGGCGCCTGAGAACTCCTCAGAGGTAGCATCACAACTAGAGCTGCCCCCAGCAGACCTCACTGTTCCACCCAGAGCAACTAGGCAGGCCTAGAGGCTGCCCTGCCATATGATCTTGATCTCTTTTGGTGTCCTTAGCAGTACCATGACTCCTGCCATTTTCAGAGGCAAACCCAGCACAGATTGCTCTCCAGGGGCAAAAATGTAGGATAATATATTTGTTGTGGGAGAGTATTATGGGGACTATTGAATTATAGCTAAAATCCTAGTATTGAGTGCCTTAACTTATGAACTTTTCTTTACCAATTTATGCCTGGAATTTAAAATATTTTTGTATTATCTCAATATTTTAGTAACATGACAAACTCTCTAAGCCCTAGTTATTGGCATGAATTCTTGTGGCCTTTTTGTAGTGACAGCTAGAATAAAAAACTGTATTTTTTATCATAATATAAGCCTTAATAATGGTAAAACCATTTAATTGGAGGAAAGACCAAAAGAAGCTATACAGATTAAATAAACAAATCTTAACTAAGAATAACATGAATTTTTGGTTTAGTGGGTTTTTGTTTTTTTGTTTTTTTTTTTTTTGGTGTGGTGGCTTCAAATGAATTTCAAAGTAAAACTTTTATCAACTACAGTTGATAAAAACTGAGTATGTGAGTTTCCATATTGATTTGGTAGTGTTGATAGTCTTATTAGAGCAAGGTCGAAGAGGTTGGGTCACATTCTTTCCAGGACATTTTAATGAGCAGTTTAAGGAGTGTGGCTAGTGAGGTGATAGTAAGTGGGGACAAGCGACAAAGATTAACTCACTACTCATTTTGCCTGACTGCAGAATTTAATACCTCACTGTTGCTGGTACTGTCAACACACATGGTTGAAAACATAAATTACATTGTATTCTATAGTATAGTACATATATAATAACTTGCTAGTTAAAGCATTTTTAAAAGTTCCTGGTGATTTATAACATTCCTTTTCCTATTTTTTCTATAAAGATTATGTATTATACTTTATTTTTATTTTAAGATATAATCCACATACCATAAAATTCACCTTTTAAAAATGTACAGATAACTCAGTGCTTTTTTCAGAAAATTATTTTGCTGTGAGCACTGTCTAATTGTAGAATGTTTTCATCACCCCTAAAAGGAATCTTTTCCCCATTGGCAGTTACTCCCTAAGTGGTTACTCAACCCACACATAAGAAGCTAGAGAGAAGTTATTTAGGAATGTATCATCTATGAGGGCCAGGTATTTAAGCTGTAACCTAAAGTTGGTGGGACAATGCCACTTTCTCTCATGAGCCAGCTAGTTCAAGGCCTTTGACTTTTCTGATTTTTACCAATTTTATCTTTATTAACTTCATGCAAATCTCAGCTGCTACAAGAGCAGAGAAGAGCAATGTGGGAAATGAATAACTAAAAGTGTGAAAATCCCTTTGTATATAATTTCCTTTTTAAAAAAGATCCCCATGTCAGGTGTGATATTGCACACCTATAATCTCAGCACTCGGGAGGCTGAAGTGGGAAGATTGACACAAGTTCAAGACCAGCCTGGTCTACACAGTGAGTTCCATGCCAACCTGGGCTACACAGTGAGACCCTATCTCAAAACAACCACAACAAAACAAACAAACAAGAAAGCAAACAAAAGAAAGCCCCTAGATTTTAATATATTTTACTACTTAGTAATTTAATAATGTACTTGAAAGCCATGGGCAAGATATTGGAAGTAGTAAGTAAAGTATCGAAGATAATATCTGGCACAAAACCACTAAACAAACTGTGATTACTGTTATTAACAGTACTAATTTGTGTCCTCAGGTAATATTTAATTCAGAGATATCAAAACACTAAACTGGAACTCTCTGTAGCCCAGGCTGGCCTTGAACTCACAATATTCCTGCCTCAGCCTCTCCAGGGCTGAGATTACAGGGCTGCATTACCATGCTTGGTTTCAAAACACTTTCTAGTCCACTCAATATCTATTTTTTCAAGGGAAATGAATACAATCCTAACATAGAAAATACTGTACAATAAGCTAACAAGGTATTGTCATCAGCAAGAGCTACAATTTATTGTCAGCTGGGATTTAGCTCAGTTGGTAGAACACTGCTCTGCATTCTCTGAGGTCCCAAGTTTGACTCACAGCACCGCAAAAATGGGAGAAGGATATGGCAATCCACTCCCAAGGCAATTCCAAAACAGTCACCCATTGAAAACCCTATAAGGGTCGAGATGAGTTGGCCATGACTCAATGGCATCTACCAGCAACAACAGCAATTTATTGTCAGGTAGTTGACAGTGAATTCCAATATTTGCATACATCACAAAGCAGGTCACAATAGAATAAAATACTTGTTGTTAGGTACCATCAAGTCGGTGTCCAACTCATAGTGACCCTATGTACAACAGATGAAACACTATTGTCCTGCTTCTCTCCTATTCATAGGATTTTTGATGGCACATTGTTTTTTGGGAGTGGGTTTCTGGGTCCTTCTCCCAAGCCTATAGCACAAGGAAGTCTCCTATCCAAGTACTAACCAGGCCTGACCTTGCTTAGCTTCTGAGATCTGATGGAATTGGATGCCACAGTAGTATGGCTGCAGGCAGAACAAAATACTAGTAGTGAGTAATTTGCGAAAAAAGCCACTGAATTTTTGCCATACTGAATACCAGAGTTTTAAAGACTGATTTTGCATATCTGACTATAATGTGAATAAGGATGTGAATAAGGATATGTAGAGTTTTTTAAATATATCCTTTTATACATTGAGAAAAAAGAATGTATTTGTTTAAGTTTATATTCATCATGGTAGCCAGTAGTTAACTATTGATCTCCACCATTTGTAGAAGCATTTCATGGGTTTTAGGGTGTGACAATTTTTTTTAATGGGCACAAATTCTCTCACATTTCTTCCTTCAAGTGATAGGGTCTATGATGCCTCCCTTTGAATATGGCGGGCTTATGACTGCTTTGACAAAAAGAATACAGAGCTGTGGTGGTATATGACCTCCAAAACTGGGTCATAAACTGTGTAGAATCCTCCTTGTCATTGGAACAGTGGCTCTTCTAAGGGGTCCAAATCCTCAAGCTGCCTTGCTGGAGAAGCCTCCAGAAGGCATTTGGGTGGACAATCCCAGGTGAGCCTAGCCTTCTTGTCAAGTTACCAGACATGTGAGTGAAGCCATTTTGGATCCTACAGATGATCTGTTTCCCAAACTGAGTACCTCCAAGTGGCCTCTGTTGATATCATGTGGAACAGACAAGCCCTGGTCAAAATCCTGACCCACAAAATGGTGAGATATAATAAAAGAGAACTATTGTTTTAAGCCACTAAGTTTCAAGATTGCTTGTTACATGGCAATAAATAATGAACTAAGGGTCACCTGTCTGCATCATCTGCTACAATGTTGATCCCCTGGGTTAATGATACTGTCTAGCAGATGTTCTCTTTCTCCCTCATAGCTCTAAATGCTCCTCCAGAGGGAAACCTCCCCAGGAAGAGACAACTCTTTCAGTTGTAGCCTGCTCTGACTCATGCCATGGTATTTTCAGTGGCGTCATATGGTTGTGAAAGCTGGACTTTGAACAAGAGAGACAGAAAAAGAATTGATGCTTTTGAATTGTGGTGCTGGAGACGTCTATTGAATATACCATGGATTGCCAG
>VMDO01002818.1:137493-158095 GCA_007922755.1 Pedetes capensis
CTTGGAAGCAAAAATGGCCAAACTGTGTCTTACATATTTCGGACATGTAGTCAGGAGAGAACAATCCCTGGAGAAGGACATCATGTTTGGGAGAGTGGCAGGTCAACGCAAAAGAGGAAAACCCTCCACCAGATGGATTGACACAGTGTCTGCAACAATGGGCTTAAACATAAATAAGATGGTTTGCCTGGCACAGAATTGGCAAGTGTTTCTATCTGCTGTACGTAGGGTCACTATGAGTCGGACTCGACTCCATGGCACCTAACACCAACAACAACAACTTCTCTCTCATGTCCCCTGCTTGTCTCTTTTTGTTTGTTTGCTTTGTTGTAGTGGCTAAGGCCTTTGAATTTATGTCAGGCATTAGTTGTTTTGTTCTCTTAATAATTCAAACAATCTGACCTAAGTCTTATGCAAATGGACTTGGAAATTTTACAAAAAGTAATCTCTTGAAAATTCTTTCCACTTAAGTGTACTCAATGAATATGCATGTTCTTGAAATCTTTTCTTTTATTAAACTGCATATTTATCTACGAACTTCAATGACAAATTGAGGTCATTATCCTTGATCTGTACTCTTGAAAAAGTACAGAAAATGGAAACAGATATGAGAAAATTGAGATGTCAGTTTTCCACCCTTCTAAATTTTTATTATCTCTTTTCCAAAAGAGAAAATAAGAAAAATCTATGAAATGCAGCCTACAACAGTAGATTCTAAGATAATCAATTATTTTTTTCACTTGGAAGAAATCATTTATTCCTGGCTTGGCTGAAGTTTTAAGAATCATCCATCCCTAGCTACTGACAGAGTGCTAATGATGTAGGAATAAGCAAGTATTGGGGAAGAAGTCTTCTGGATTATTAGATACAGCCTCAGGATATCTTGGGAACATATAAGATGAATCCACATTTCCTCTTGTCCTTCTTTGAGTGCACAGTTATGCTCTGAGTAAATTTGTGTACATCTTATCAGAGGCATAGCTCATTATCTTTTTCTCTTTTCTTTGAACAGTCCAGCTGTGAGATTCTGAATGATGGTTGATGAATGAAAGTAAAATTTATGTAAGTACAGGAGCTGCCCAGCTGAATCTGTGTGGAGGAGAGGGGTCAAGGTCATTGGAAGAAAAGGGAGAGAGGGAGAGAAAGAGATGGCATAAAAATGAACAATAATCTCAATGTGTTCAACATTACATTTACTGCTAATAGGTTAATGTTAGAACTTCTTTTTCTTCTCCTGATTGCAATTTCTGAAGAAGGACAATTTTTTTGAACTTTTCTCATCATGATTTTGGACCATTTATAGACTCTCAGTAACCCCATAGGAACTCCATTGGACCCCAGGATATGGCATCTACAGCTGGAAGGGACCTTTAATATCAACTAGTCCTTGATACTCAAAGTCGTTATCCCAGCACCATCAGCATTGGCATCATCCAGAAGCTTGTTAGAGATGCAGAATTTCTGCTCCTAAATCAGACCCATTAAGACAGAGTCACCTTTTTAACAAGGAGCCCAGGTGATCTATGTCATTAAAGCACAAGAGGCATACATGGAGTCCATCCATCACCCTATGCAGGAAGTAAATGGAATGAATGTTGGTATAACCTAAGATGATGAAATTATCATTATATATACAGGTAAGGAAAATTTCAAATTCCATTTTTAAGTAGGAAAACAATATAAAGTAAAACCAGAAACAAACAAATGAAGCCCACAACAAAATGGTAGGAAATCAAAGATGAATATAGAAGATTTAATGGGAAGAATTAAGAACAGTATCACATTAATATCAAGGAAACAGCTGGATAGGGGATTGGAATGGCTATATGGGACAGATTAGGAACCACTGATCCAAGAGAACCCAACACTTGGGGATTATTCTTTATGTTTTATAAACAAAGGACACTGACAATTTTCAAACAACTCTGTCCTTGTGGATTCCTCAGAACAGGTTAGAAATCCCTACCTTGTCACAAACCAGGAAGCCTACAAGAGATCTCCAGTGCTGAAATAATTGTTTGTTTAGCACAATTTTGTTTGATGTGTGAAAACCGTGTTTTGGAGCTGTTGTAGCAGGTGTTTTTCTTAATCTTTTTTTTTTTTTTTTTAAGGAGAACTGCTGAGGTCAGAGGAAATGAGCACTCTTTTATTTAAATTTCCTGAGATTAGAGGAAGAACATATTGCCAAACAATGCCTCTTCACTTCAAAACCTCTCCCCATAAATTATTTGAGGATATCTTATTAAAAGTCTGTAAAATTTCCTATTAAGAATGGTTGATTGCAGTCCAGACGATCATAGCTTTGGTGCTTTCCCTGAAATACCACAGCTGTCGGGAAGAAATATATTTTGAGACAAAAGGTTTTGTTTCCCCAGCAGTAAATTATTTTAGTGATATCTCAAGATAGATAAAACTTTCACTTATGTTTGAGTGAAAGAAGATTCTACTGATAACTTGCTTAAAAAAATCTATAAAAAGAATATGAGAATGTAGATGTAGATAGCAAATTAAAATCAGACTTCCTTTAAGTTTAGCAAAGCAATTATTTGTGAAGCCAGTGAAGATTATTATTATGGATAATGAAATGATTTACTGGAAAACATGGAAATGACATTCAATATGGCCACATCTCTGCACAGCATCAAGTTGGTATTTTCAACTTTAACCTTAGAGCCATTAAGGAAGAAAAATCTTACCTCTAGTAATATTTTATGTAAATTGCTAAACAAAAACTCTACATACGGTCATGTGGATCCTGGGTGAGGTAAGAAAAGCCTTGTTTGTAGTGTTGATGCAATGATCCATTGATTTCACGGTAGATTAGGTCTTTAAAACAGAGCTGCAGTCCCAGCTCCCCAGCTTGGCTCCATCCCCACTGCCCCTTACCGCTAAACAACCAGGACCTTATTTACCAAAGTCATATGAAAATGTATTTTATCCAACACATTCATTATCAGAGTTGAACATATCCTTTAACGCACTGGGAGGAATGCAGTATACCAAACAAGTTGCTACAGACATTTATTTCCTATGAGCCTTTTCAGGGGACATTAGGTTCATAAACATATTTTGTAAGCCAGGAAGATGGCCTTTCTCTCTCTCTCTCTCTCTCTCTCTCCTTTTTTTTTCTCTCTCTCCAGCTCCCCCCGCTCTTTCTCTCAGTCTCTCTGTCTCTTTCCCCACTCTTTTCTTACTCTCTTTCTTTTTTTTTTCCCTTTCTTTCTGGCTCTTGTTTTCAAGGCTACTGTAAAGCCAATGAGACAAATGTGTCATGTCTTCACCATTTCCACAGTGATGTAAGTCTGGAAAGATCCAGTCTATTTTTCACTTGGTACCTGAAAGTAATTATATTGGCATGTAGTAAAAATAAACCTTTAATATTTAGGTTTTGAATTTTAACAGTGGATAGAGTAGAAGGGGGAGTGGCAAAACTTTAGATAGCTTAATAATGACAGCTCACCAAAATGGATGATAAAGAAAAAGTGGTATAAAATAATATCAAACATTGATAAAACATTAATAATTAAAATGTGTGATAATATAACTCACATTGAGTTTGAAGATGGTAAATACAGTAAGTTGTGTCAATATACTGCTCATTAAAAAAACAAAGGACACTTTATGACTTTTTAAATTAAGAAGTATGTGTCTCAAAAATACATAACTTACAAACTCCTTTCCTTTAATAAGGTATCTGAAATAAAAATGACCCAACTATGTACTAGGGGGTATATTACTAGCAGTGTTGTGTTTGAACAACTTCATTTTGTCTCAAATAAAGAATCCACACACAGTGAATGCATGCTGCCTTCCAAGGCCTGCAGTTGTTAAAAGGACATTAATCATTTAAACAAGGTCATAAGCAACAAAGGCCAACGAGGGTTCAAAGTTTACAGGTCCAGGCATTTATCAGGTGGAAATGGTCTACATTTCAATATTTTGTAAAATATCCTTTTATGTAAAAACTATCAGTCATTCTATAGGCTGGTAAAATTCTGGTTATTCTAGTGAACAAAATGAATAGTGACAATGAATCAAGAAACCCTATGTGAGTTGATATTTTTGCGGGACCACCATGGCTTGACCATACGTTTTCAATTTCTATAAGGATGTGACTATTATGTGGGAATGTCTTCCTCCCCCTGGCTAAAGCAAAAGATACATCAAAATTGCATCCATTTCTGATAGGCAGATTAGGATCAATTGGTTAAGGCAATCACAGAGCTAGGATCACTAAATACCATGCAAATTATGGTTTTCCACTGATTTTTATGATGGCTTAAATGATCTTTTTTGAAGAGGTATAAGACAGAAAGTTTTGATTTATATTTAGCTTGTTTAATTGCATCAACTTTATCATTCACTGCTTGCTGGTGTCTTAAAAATTGCCGTAGGTTTTTTGCCCCTCTGAAGTGGGGCATTTGTTGGCAGCTCCAGACATAACTTTTCCCATGCATTTGAAATCTTGACATCCAGGTACTTCAAACTTTTAAAATTCAGAGACACAGCAAGGGTTCTATGGCCCAATGTCTGTGACTTTGCTTTTAATCAAAAATGACTTCAGTCTCTGAGTTTATTTCTTAACAGCTTTATTGAGATATAATTCATATGCCATACAATTCACCCACTTAAAGTGTATAGTTCAGGATTTTTAGTACATTCACAGAGTGGCATAATTATTACCACAATCAATTTTAGAACATTTAATCACCCCAGAGGGAAGCCCCATTTTCTCCAGGTGTCCAGTCCTAGAAAACCACTAATGTATTTTCTACCTTTGTAATGGATAGTTCATACAAATGAAATCATACTATATGCAATCTTTTTAAAATTGACTTCTTTCTTTTAACATAATATTTTTAAGATTCATTTATATTGCAGCATGTATTGATACTTCAGTTCTTTTTATGGCCAAATAGTATTCCATTATATAGATATATTTTGTTTGTCCATTCATCATCAGTTGATAGAAATTTGGGCTGTTTCCTTTTGCTGGCTGACATGAATAATGCTATTTTTATATACAAGCTTTTACATGGGCATGTTTTCATTTCTTTTAGGTATGTATTGAGGAATAGAATTTCTGAGTCATAGGGTAACTCTATAGCTAACATTTAGAGGAACTGCCAAACTATTTCTTAAGATGATTGAAATGATTGCATTATTTTGCATTCCCACAAGCAATGTATGAGCATTCCAAATTCTCCATATTCTTGGTAAAATTTAGTATAGTCTTTTTGGTCACAGCTTCTCTGAGCTTATTTGTACCATTGTTATGATGTCAGAATTGGACACCAAGAAAGCATTAGAGGAAAAAAAGTATTTACTTGGTAGAAAAAATTTGATTATTTAATTATATTAGAAAAGATTTTTAACAGAGATATACCACTTCAATTTATAGAGCCACATCTTTCAGTATACCATAAAATATTAACACCCACTTCTGGAATTAACTATACCTTCATCCCTATGAATTCCATTGGAACAGAAGTTTTTGGTAGAAGTCATGGTTAAGAGGCTACAAGATGAGCCACATAGCATGATGTCTGGTAAATGAAAACATAAAAGGCTCATATTAGATCTGACTGAGGCTTGTGTCAATACTGTGCCAACATTTGTAAAATATGTAAGCTGTCATTTTTAAAAACTTAGCCGACATGCTTTTTTTTTTCTTTTTTTTTAATGTGCTAGCGATTGAATCAAGGGCCTCCCACATGCTAAGCAAACGTCCTACCACTGAGCTGTAGCCCCAGCTGTATTATTTTTTTTAATCTTGAGATGGGATCTTGCTATGTATCCTAGGCAGGCCCTAAATTAGCTGTCCTCCTGCCTCAGTTTCTCAAGTAGCTGGGATTACAGGTGTGCAACACCACACCCAGCTAAGATGCTTGGATTCTGAGACAGCAGTAATATTCATTGGCTGTCCAATATTCCCTCCTATAAATGGACTTAAACATTTAAAATTCTTTGAATGTGTAAGCAGTTTCCAAACTTCACTGTAAGTAATGTTGCCATGAGCAATACAGCCATTTCTCCCATACAGATAAAGAGTTGGTAGACTAAACTTCCTATTGCCTGCTTTGACATCATAGAGATTCAGTCAGAGATTGCCTTGAGATTGTGTAAAGTTGATGCAAAGCAGACCGAGCTTCACTTAGCCAAAGGCTCATCCAAAAGACCTCTATGATTCCACTCAACAAGGACATTCCAAGAACTCAATTTATCTGTCTTAAAAGGTTAAGCTCACGTGTTGACCCTGCCAAGATTCAGACCTGTGCTCCCAAAGGCTACATATGTTGAGGCTGTCATGGGCCCTGCATAGCCATTCCCTTGACTATACCAGCATAATTGCTTTATCCCTATACTCTAAAGGCAAGGACACTAATCTAAGAGGAATTTTTCTTCCTATTTGAGACTATGGAGTATAGACTTCTCTTTACAAAAAGAAGTAGATTTCACCATAGAGGAAAAATTGGGAAAAAATCACTATGATATAACAGAAATAGCATATTATACTTCAGCATATAAATTGAATACAAGTAGTAGCATAGTAAGTAGAAAGAGTACAAGGTGAGGAGTCAGGGGAGCCTAGGTCAGTCTGGATCTTGTTATTCACTAGCTGTGTGCTCTTGGATAAGTCACTCTCTCTGAGCATCAGTCTCTTTTTAGTGAAATTAGAGAGTTTGATTGGATGATAATTACAGAATTTTCAAGCCCGAAAGTTGTTGGGCTGGGATTTACCTAAATTGATAGAGTGCTGCTCCCCACTCTCTGAGGACCCAGATTCAATCCGTAGCATCACAGAAACCAGAGAAGAACCTGGCAATCCACTCCTGAAACAATCTCGAAACAATTTGCCACTGAAAACCCTATGAGGCTTGATGTGTGTTGGATCTGACTTGATGGCACCTAACAACAGCAACAGCAAAGTTCTATGTTCTCCAAAACAAAAATATTAGACTAACAAACACATAGAGTTTACTGATGAGTGTGAACGATGCTGCTATTGCTGTATGTCTGCCAATTCTAATTTGTATGTTTGTTGTAAATGTTACATAGTACATATATTTGGCTCTTTGTAATTTATAAAGTAGTTATGTACATTTTATAATTTGATCATGTCATAATTCTCATTATCCCCATTTTATATATTAGAAAGTTGAGGCCTGGAGAAACTTAAGTGACTTGCTCAAAATCATACATCTACAAAGGAGCAGAGCTCAGCACCCCAACACATGTATGCTACTTTTATGAGTCTATGCTGTTTCCTCCCATGTCACATTAGGGCTTCTATTTTAGGGTTTAGGCACTTTGAGAAACTCTTATAGGTGGATTTTAAGACCAGATTCTTAAGTGCCTTGGGGAGAAGGGAAAGACTGGATTATATATAGTAAGTCCCACTGATGGTCACAGCTGATACCTTCCCTGAACCCAACACTTCCATCTGGTTACCACTTCTGTCCCTGGCTCATTATGGCCAAGTTCTTACAAGCCTCTTTCTCACATCCCATTCTCTCCATGAGCACTATCGGCTGCCTTCTGTTCCCAACTCTTCTCTTGTTAAGGCAGTCTGTGGTGGACCCCAGCTGGGGTAGCTCCCAGTTCACAGTACTTACAATCTGCCTTCTCTAATTCAGCCCCAATACATGGGGATAGGCCCACACTGGCCATCTCTGCACCATGTGATCAAACACCGTTGCAATGGCTGATTATAAAAAGTACATGCTAGCCTAAGACTGGCCCATCTCCCAGAACTTTGAAACATGGATAGAAATCCAGAAACTGAGAGCAGTTGGAGCTGAGTTGGTGAATAGCAGCATGCTGAAGAATGACTTCCTCCAAATGCTACTGTGTGAGTCCTTGCAGCCACCTTGATTTCTGCCTGGGTGTTCACCTCCTTCTCTGACTCTTTAAACCACCACTTTTATTGCATACACTGTTTTTTCTAGTTGCTCCCCAAATTCATCAGGCCTTTGTTCCTCTTAAGTCCAGTAGATAACTGCTATCAATTCCCTTTCTTGAAACTCTCTCTCCCCTGGGCTTCCATGATGCCACTTCCCCTTTTCTTCCCACTCCTTGGACTCTGCCTTAGTATCCTGAGGCATTTCTCCCACCTGTAGCCCTTTGCTGCTCTGCTTATATGAACATTTCCCCTAGACAATCTGTTTATTCCCATAGCTTCAACTGCTGGCCTGGGGCCTCCCTCCAGGTATCCTAAAATACATTTCCCTTAAACCTGTCAATCTCTCAGCTTTTGCTCATGTTCTTTGGGGATCACAAAGCCTCAGCCCTTTTCTCTTGGATAATCTTTCTTCATCCTTTTGGACTCAGTGTTCCACAGTAGAGATCTTCCAATATTTTTGCTCTCATACCAACCAAATTTATTTTGAAAAACTATGCATAATTGATGTTGCCCTTCGGAAAGTGATATCCTAGAGCTGGGGATGTAGCTCAGTGGTAGAGTATGTGGGTAGAGCATGTGGGACACCCTAAGTTCAATATCCAGCATTGAAAACAAAAACAAAAATAAAAACAAACAAGCAAAGTTATCCTAAGTTTACATAGCCTGCAGCAGTACCACTGTGGCGTCCAATCCCATCAGATCTCAGAAGGTAAGCAGGGTTGGGCCTGGTTAGTACTTGGATGGGAGAGGGCCTGGGAACACCAGGTGCTGTAGGCTTAGGAGAAGGACCCTGCAACCCACTCTCCCCACAAAAAAATCAGCCATTAAAAACCCTATGAATAGCAGAGAAGCACTGACAATCATGTTTCGCCTGTTGTATGTAGGGTCACTATGAGTCGGACACCGGCTCAACAACACTAACAATAACAATAAGTTTAGATAGTTGCAAAGGATATATTTAATTTATTATAAATAGAGACATATAAAAATAAAACTGTTATAGCACTGTTTTATTTTTTTCCTTTTTATTAGTAATTTTAATGTACAACTTAATGGGTTTCATTGTAATATTTGCATGTATGCATTTCATTGTATATTGTTCATGTAACTTCCCCCTTACTCTCTCATGACCCTCCCGACACATGGTCTCCTTTCTACTTGTATGTCCTTTTGTGAGAATATTTATCTATATGCATGTATCCTAATTTTGATATGTCCAAACTTTTATCTATAGTAATCTACCTTTTTATATTCTCAGCAGTATTACAAGAATGATCTAGTCCATTTACATTATTTCTAGCCTTTGGTATTATTACTATTTTTTAACTTTAGTTATTTTAGTAGGTTTTATTTTTTTTCTATCTTCCCCTATTTTTCCAATATACTCATAAAGTTTTATAGCACCATTTTAAATATCAACATGTTTAGATAGTTTCAAAGGATATAAGTAGAGACATATGAAAATAAAACTGTTATAGCACTCTTTTAAATATATCCAGTAGATTTACATACTTCAGTTATTTGGTGCACCCATTATCCTTTCTACTCAGCTTTATTCAGGTGTAATCAACAAATAATTTACATCTGTTTAAGATACATAATATGATATTTTTAATTTTATTTTTATATATTTATTTATTTAGAACGAATCTCACTAGGTAGCCCAGGCTGGTCTTGAATTCACAATCTCCCAGCTTCAGCCTCCCGAGTGCTAGAATTATAGGTGTGTGCCACGATCCCTGGTTCATTCTGATGTTCTGATATACATTTATGGTGTGAAATGATTGCCATAATCATGCTAATTAACATACCCATCACTGCACCTCTGTGTGTGTGTGTGTGTGTGTGTGTGTGCGCGTGTGTGGAAAGAAAATATTTAAGACTTATCCTTTTAGTAAATTTCAAGTATACAACACAGTGTTGTTAACTATAATGACCATGCTTTGCATTAGATCTCCAGAACTTATTCATCTTGCATAACTGACATTTTGTACCCTACACTTCCATTTCATTTATTTGTTTGTTTGTTTGTTTGTTTGTTTTATGGTACTGGGGGATTGAACTCAGGGCCTAGCATATATTTTGCAAGTACTCCACCACTGAGCTGCACCCTCAGCCCCTTTTTTAAATCTTGAGTCAGGGTCTCACTATGCTGGCTGCTTCTGCCCTCAAACTTGTGATCCTCCTGCCTCTGCCTCCTAAATTGCTGGAATTAAAGGCATAACTCTTAAGTCAGAAATTTTGTATCATTTGTTTTTCCATTTAAATTTATATTTCATTCTACTTTCCACATAGAATTTCATCCATGCATAAATTATTTTAAACTTGAAAGTATTTTATTGATCATTCTGTCCTATTTCTCTGCCACAGAAATGTCAAGAAATTGAAAGAGAAACTAAAAGTTAATTTTTCTATAGTTATAAAGCTCTAAAAGAATAAAGCTGGGCATGGTGGCGCATACCTGTAATCCTATAAACATGGAATGCTGAGGTGGGTGGATCTGGAGTTGGAAGCCAGGGCAGCCTTTGTAATTTAGAGATCCTGACTCAAAAGAAAAAATGAGCTATGGGTGCAACCCAGTGGTAGAGCACTTGCAAAGTATTTGCAAAGCCCTGGGTCCAACCTTTGCATACTGCAAAAAGTTAATTAATTAGTAATAAATAAACAATAGATAAAAGTTTAAATGTTTCTTCTAGATTAAGTTTTAATCACAATTACACAATAAATTGCAATACACAATTAACCAAAGAATTATTAAATCTTTTACAAATTTTTATAAATCATTAATAACTTCTGAAAGTAAAAGATTAGTGAGATGGGCCTTTTAAAAAATTGTTTTAGTTGGGAGTCATAGCTCAGTGGTAGAGCACTTGCCTAGGATGCCCAAGGCCCAGGGTTCTAAATACAAACAAACAAACAAGAACAGATTCTGAAAATTGATTTATATATCCATAGATTCATAGTGCTAATTACAAAAATGAAATAGAGTTTCTGCAACAATTCAAGTCCGATTTTTCCTTAAAATGTAAGCACTGAGCTGGGTGCAGTGGTGCATGCTTGGAATCCCAGTGACTCTGAAGGCCAAGGCAGGAGGATTGCGAGTTTAAGGCCAAAGGCAGCTTGTGTAATTTTGTGAGACCCTGTCTCAAGATAAAAAGTAAAAAAATGGGTTAAGGGTGCGATTCCGTGATTGAGTGCTTACAAAACCATGTGTAAGACCCTGGGTTCAACCCCCTGATACCGAAAAAAAAAAAAATATATAAGCACTGGGAAATCTCACTCATAGATGAAAGAATAGAAGTGAGACAATGTTATCCAATACTTTGAACTCCTTCCAATATTTGTGTTAAAAAAACGCAACATTAAATTAATTTTTTTCTATTGGCTAGCAATTAGATTATACCTTTTAATCCTATAAAAGGGCTTCAGCTATTAGAATAATTTTCTTTCTCAATTGCTAGGATGTGAATCCAAAGTTTTTACCAAAACTTATCAAATGATTATTAATTATATTTGTTACTCTTTCATTTATGATGTGATGATATATCCTACTTAGCCTTCTATATTCAAAAAGGGGAATATCAAAATATTTTTATTTCAGCACCTTTTTGTTTGATAACATTATTTTATATTGCTACATGCTTTATATTTTTTTATTAAATCCTTGGAGCTTCAGATTATAGTCATTCAATTTATGGAAAATATCTAATTGGCAAAACCAGTCCTTCCTCTGAAGATAGGTGCATTTCGTCTTAGTGGAAAGAAATCAGCTGTTTTATGGTCTATTTGGCTCCTGGTTATGTGAGTATGTGTTTTATTTAATGACATCATAACTGAGCTGGCTGTTCCGTTAATGTTCACATTTCTCTGACTTTACAGCTTTGTGTGTCCTGCTGGCATCTCTGAAGGGCAATTATTGTCTGGAAATTGAACATCAAAATGAATTCATTTAATCTAAAAACTAATTTCTTTTTAAATTTTTATTGTTATATGGCTTATAGAATTCTGTTAAGACTGAGTAAAGAACAAGATGCAACAATAAAATTGTAGTGATAATTTGTTGATGTGATTAAATGACAGTGATTACATGACAACCAGCTTCAAACGATCAAAATAGTTACCATGAATAGGTGGTCAGCAAATGCTAGCTGAGTAAATAAACAACCAGTAGGAAAATCCCAAGCAGACATCTGAATGGTTACTAGAAAAATTTCCAGTAAACCATGTGTGCTTCAGAAATTCCTTGTAACTTTCTGATTCTTCTAAACACAAAATTAGTAACAATGCAAATTACAGGTGTCAGCTCTAGACCCGGTTCTAAGTGTTTTGTATCTATTACTTCATTCTTGCAAGGTCATGGGCTTGCTATAAAGAATAAAAGTTTGTGAAGTTCTTTCACAAACAGAACTTGGTGTCTAGTGTGAAGTTAAAGAATTTAGTGGAGACCAGAAAATGACATTATTCCCTAGTCTTCCAAGAGCACACGTTAGATATTTCTATGGTTGTTATAGAACCCCTTGCTTTTAAACAACCAATTCAAATCCTTAGCTCAGAGGTGTAGAACCTTTGTTGATGCTTGTCTTTTTGGTACTTTGAAGTATTTGCTTTTTCCTGACAGAAATAGGATTCAGTGAAGCACATTTAACCATTGGACTAAACCTACTTTGCTGGAAGTAGTTGCTTTATACATCTAACCTTCAAGTCTGTTCACATTGGCTACGGCTCTGGATCAGAGAGAAATATTCATATGTGGGAATCATGGAAGCTCTGGAAACTGGGTGGTGACCCTTGGCAGTTTGCATTTGTTGATATTCATCAAGAACTTAGTTGTCATGAATCTTGTATTGTGTGCTATCTCTAGCCACTGAGTATTGATCAAGACCATGCTATTGGGCTGTCACTAACTTCTGTCACATCTCTTAAGGACATTTTATAGAACAAGGGATTTTAGTTCCTCTTCTAAGCTTTTTTGGTCCTGTTGGTATCACCAAAGGGCGATCCTGGGTCCATTTGAGATTTTGGGGTATGAAATAATACTCTTGAGCACACAGCTTCTGCCTTTCACTACTTATACATTAGGGTGGCCATGAGTGTTCATTTGCCTTGGATACAGATTTTTTGCCTGTTTTCTCAGCCTCCAATCTAAAATTTGTGCCAGGTTTCATTTTTTTTAATGACATGTTTTTATTGATAGTGGAATGAAAAGTTGAGATGGCTTTCATTTTGGGCATTCAGGTTTGTTGTAGTCCTAATGTTTGTGAGATGTATGTGCAATGAATGGAATCCTCAGGTTAACACATGGTAAAGTCTGGAAGACTAGCCCTCCTCTCTTTATGGGGCCATGTCAAGATGTAAAGCAATTAATATTCACCCTTTGGGGACACTGTGCAGATCTCTTGCTGATAAAAGCAAATGTGCCTTTGGACAGAAGCAGCTAGTGACAGCAAATTCCTCCATCTGCAGTGATGATGGGAGAGACCATTAGTGCTGCTGTTCCTGTTGGTCTTTTGGTATACTGTACCTGCCAGACCATGTGGGCTCGGGCCGAAGGAAATGGGGATGTTCTAGGTTAGGGGCACATGCACAGGAAGCAGAGGCTGAGCAGCCCTACCAAAACCTGTAGAGTCATTTGAACACTCTTAGTACAGAGGTTTTGTCATTTATCACATAATGAAAATGGCATTTATTCCATTGTTGGTAATGCTCTTTTTATATGTTGCAATAAACCCTTCTAACAGCTATCTTAAATTGGGTTTCTGAGAAATTGACTCTGAATGGAGGTTTTCCTGGTTTATTGAGGAAAATTCTTGGAAACACCTGTAAGGGGCTGAGGGAGACTGGATTGGGCTCTGGGAGTAATTGAACTTTGATGCTGGTACATCTATGGCCTCAACTGATCCCACGGGAGTCCTGGCGCTGGGGTGGTCTTACAGCATAGCCCTGAAATGAGGCGAGAGAGCCAAGGCTGTATATTTTACCAGTAACTCCCATCCCTGCTTTTGGCATTATAGGATGGGGGCTGTCCCCAGGGAGGAGCATAGCTTGGAAAAGGCAGGGAAATTTCCGGAGATGGACTCTACTATGACCTGCCCATGGCCAACACTGCCAGCAACTGGGAGAACCAGGCTACAGTCCTGGAGGGGAGACCTAGGCAGCACACCACAGCACCAGTGGGAAGGAAAGGAAGGAAGGAAGGACGGAAGGAAGGAAAGAAGGTAAGGTAAGTGGGCTGGCTCATGAAGAATTAAATACTGATTCTCTATATTTTGATTTTTTTTTTTTTTTTCGGTACTGGGGGTTGAACCCAGGGCCTCGCGCTTGCATACTCTGCAAGTGCTGGACCACTGAGCTGCACTCTCAGCCCTTTTTTTTTTTTTTCACTTTTTGAGACAGGGTCTCGATAAATTATGCAGACTGCCTCTGTCCCGAACTTGCAATCCTCCTGCCTCCACCTCCCCAGCCGCTGGGATTACAGGCGTGCACCACCGCACCTGGCTGGTTCTCTATATTTTGAGGAAATTATGAACTTATAACTTGTGGATAATGTGAATATTTACCATCTATTAGTTTGTCCATAGTGATATTATTGACTAAAATGAAAATCAGAAGGCACAAACCTGACAAGCATTAGTTAGTAGATATTTTAAGAAGACTGTGACCAAAGAACACAGCATAGGCAACTGTAGAAGTTTTATTTAGCTGTCAATTTTTTTTAAAGCATGACTTTTCAAACATTTTTCTAAGTTTGTTCTGCTTGTCTTGATTTATCTTGGCCTTGGTTCCCCAGAAAATAGCACTGAAGATAAATTTTTATATTCAAATATTTATTGGTGAATGTGAGTTGAGGAGCTGGGCTGAGGGACAAGAAGAGCAAAAGAGGGAAATAAGGTGAGTTAGCATAAAGAATTGTCACCAACTGGGTGCAGTGGCACTTGCCTGTAATCCAAGCAACTTGGGAGGTGGAGGGAGGAGGATTACAAATTCTAGGCCAGAGGGCCAGAGGCAACCTGTGTAATTTAGCAAGACCCTGTCTCAAGGTAAAGAAGGGACCATGGGTGCAGCTCAGTGGTGGAGCACTTTGCCCAGCATCTGTGAGGTCCTGGGTTCAACCCCCCAGTGCTTAAAAAAACAAAGTTATCAAAGTTGGCCACCACTACATGTGTCTCCTTATTCAGTTCCAAGGTGCTGCCTAAAGAACCACATTAAACTCATCTTCACATAGTTCTTCTTAAGATGAAGAAAGGTGGCATTTAACAATTGGCCCCTGTTCCCTGTTGGCTAAAGTTTCATCCCAGGGACCATGATCTTCCCTTACTTCTCAGCTGTCCATGTGTGCCAAATATTCTGTCCATGTGTCCACAGAGCAGCTCTAAGGCAGAAAGTTGTTGTTGTTAGATGCCATTGAGTCATATCTGACTTATAGTGATCCTGTGTTCAATAGCATGAAACACTCCTCTACACTGTGCCATGCCCAGTACTATGTCAGTGCTTCTCTGCTATTCATAGGATTTTCAATGGCTGATTGTTTCAGGATTGTTTTTTTGAAGTGGGCTGCCAGACCCTTCTCCCAGAAGCAGAAAGAAAGAAATACACACTGAAGGTAGAGCTGAGGTAAAGGACAGTTGTTATGGTCTGATGTGAACACCAGGCAGAACTGCTAAGAGGCTAAGAAAATGGAAGTGGTGCACGACAGGCATCCAACAAATAAATATATTTCCTTGTGCTCTTTCAAGAGATACGTGGTAGAAGTTGTTATTGTGTGGACTCAACTAGCGGAAGAACTTTGAAAACAGTCAAGTGATGCCAGGTTTATGCAGACTGTGTCAGGAATTAAAAACAGAAACAATTAAATTCATTTCAATAGTATCTCCACTTTTAACCCAATTCATGAAAGTAAAGTAAAATATTTGAAAGTTCGTTTGGTTGAAGGTGAAACATCTGCCTGATTGTGAATGCTATCATGAGTTCAGTTAAAATATCTATCATTAAAGGTAAAATTATTTTTTGGTGAAATATAGATATGAATTTTGGTGAAAGACATTGCTTGGGCAGAAGCAATGCTTGTGTTAAATTAAGAAACTTAATTTGGGGTATAAAATTATGTGGGATTGAGATGCACATATAATTCATATTTGCATCTGTGATATTGCCATGGACCAGCAGGTTGTTATTAAACCAAATCAAATTGGGCTTTTCCAAAAAAAGTTAGGTCACTACTCTACCTGGTTTAAAGACTTTCCAGGAAGCTACATTAATTGGACAGCATAGATTTGGTATAAAGATACATAGCTCAGCAGAATAACATATAGCCAGACACATTGTCAGGAAATTTTTAACAAAGACATCAAGATATTTCAATGAGGAAAATTAGTTTCCCCCCCATAAATGGAGCTATTTCAATTAAATATTCAAAAAAGTGACTCTCACTCAGTATTTCAAACTATACACAAAAATTAATCAAAAGAAAAATGGATTATACATCTAAATGTCAAAGCTAAACAATAAAACTTCTAGAAGAAAGTGTAAAAGAAACTCTGACTTTGGGAAAGAAGTGATTTCATTGGTAGGACTTTGTAAAAGGTTTGTCAATACAATAAAATATGTTGGTTAAATAAACATTGCGAAAGTATATATCTAATTTTAATTATTTTATGCCCCTTTTCACTCTTTAGTGTGTCCTCATCATGGTCAATCTTCCCTTGTTGGGTAGGCATGCAGCTCCACTTTCTTCCTAATACCTATTCTATTCCCATCGAATGGAAGTATTCACTTTTCCACATCCAGGTCTTGCGTATTTCTGCATCTTCGCAGAAAAATTCATGTTAATTCCCAATCCTCAATCCTGTTCTCACTTCCACATGCCTGTCTCCTATTCGTTCTCCAAGGCCCCTGCCACTTCTATGAAGCTCCCCTTCTAGCCAGAATCTTCCCCCATCACCACTTTCATTCTCTTAGATAATTTATCACATTTTTATCTATGTTTCTTTAACTGCATGCTTTATCTCTTCTTTTTCCCTCCAAATGCTTTAAGGCCCACAGTAGTAACTCATCTTCATGTCACCCACAGTTCCCAGCACAATGCTAGCACATAGTATGTACTCATTAAACATCCACTGAATAAGTGAATATGTGAACAAAAAGACTAGTGAGCCAATGAGTGAATGAAAGGAGATTTTATTAGCACTGGTGCTGAAGGCAGCTCCCACTGAAGCAGGTATTGGCATGCATAGTGTAGTAAAAACAGATTTTGAAGACCTCTTTTTAAATTGGATTTGTGATCATTGATAAAATTTATACCTTCATTTTAGGATAAGGTCTAAGTGCATGACGTAGTTAAAAATTCTCTTTTTCACCCCTTTTGATTTCTCATGCTTTATTAAAAATGCTTTTACTAGTCTAAGAAATGAAGAAAGTAGATTCAAGGACTCCTGGTTCAAAGTTCCTGATCCATGGCTTTTCTTTCCCCCGGGACAAGCTGTTCTAGCCCAGGGGCAGGAGTCCAGCCCAGATACTGACATGGGATGCCCATTGTTCATAGATGCTGTCTCTCAAGTTCTTCCAGAAGGAAGAGCCAGGACTTTATCTAATCATAATTCAGCTGAGCTTGGGCACCCCAGACTGCAGAGTCCAGAATGCCTGAGTGTGTCCTCCATAAAGTGCAGTGCATTATCTCACACATAGCATGTGCTCGTGACTCAAAAATAATTGGCTGAATTAACATGAGTGGACAATCTAATTTCCACACAAAGCAGGAAGGCCCACCCTTTTGACCAGAATTGTGAAAATGTGTACCTTCCAGGGACTTGGGAGAGCTGTCCTGCTTAGCCTCCCAGCTTTGTAACATCAGCCACCACTTTAGAGGTAGCATTTAGCTTTAGTGACGTGCATTTGGCAACAAGAGCTACACTTTCCACACCTTCTGCACTCATGCCGCAAACTCCCAGCTAAATTAAAACAATGGCTTAAACCAGGCAGGGTGTCCCATGACTGTAATCCCTGTAATCCCAGTGATTTGGGAAGCAGAGGCAGAAGGATTCCAAGTCCAAGGCCAGAAGCAGCCTGCGTAATTTAGGGAGACCTTGTCTCAAAACATAAAGCAAAAAATGGGCTGAGGGTACAGGTCAGTGGTGGTGCGCTTACAAAAAAAGCATGTGCATGGCCCTGGGCTCAACTTTCCAGTGCTGCAAAATAAGTAAATTAAAATAAAATAAAATAAAATAAAAACAATGGCTTATCTATTAACCAGCATTGATCAGGCACTAAGTGCCTATGCCTGCAACACTCTCTAGTAAAGCTGACAAAATGTGTGAATGAAGTGCAGGACACGGTTCTTGCTCTTTAAAATTTTTTTCAGTCTTTTTTGGATGCAATATTGTAACATTCAGAAGACAAAAAAACCACAAAATTTTATAAATAACACAATATGCAATTGTGTTTCAGAAAATAAAGAGATCCTGAGTTCAGAGAAGAAATGGGCTGAGCTAAAAAAAGTTTTGCCAAACAGGTAGTTGGTGTTTCTTTGTCAACCAATGTTGTGCAGGTGTTTTCTGAGAACATACTCATTTTGGCTTTTGGAGTGCTTGCAAGCCAACGCAGGCTCTCTTAGTGCCTTGTTACCTGTTTGATGCTAAAAGCAGGGAAGCCTCAGAAAGGTGGAGAGAATCTAGAAGCAGGCTGGCTCAGGAAGAGGATTTACTTGGGGCAGGTAGAGTAGTGGAGCTAGGTAGAAAGAAGACAAAGCGGAGGCTGGACACAGAGTAGAAACAGACATTATGGATACAGAGAGGTGACAGTCAGAAAGAGGACCTGCTAGATGATAAGTCAGGAAGTTCTGGCAGGTCAGGGGAAAGGTACAAACTGGCCAGTGAACATTGTAGGGATTCCGAAAGTCCAAATTGGCTAAGAGTGAAGAGAGAAGGTGGGTGTTAAAATGTAGAGACTGTAAGTTTCATAGTGCAGAGCAATCAAAGCCAAAGATTCACCATCAGTTCTTTTTTTTTTTTTTTTTTTTTTTTTCCATACTGGGGGGTTGAACCCAAGGTCTTGTGCTTACATGCTTTGCAAGTGCTGAACCACTGAGCTGCCACCTCCTGCCCATTTTTTCACTTTTTGAGACAGGGTTTCGCTTAGTGACGCAGACTGCCTCTGGTCTCGAACTTGCGATCCTCCTGCCTCCGCCTCCTGAGCCACTGGGATTACAGGTGTGCACCACCGTGCCCGGCTCACCATCGGTTCTTTAAGAAGTGAGAAGATTAAAAATAAGCCAACAATGAGAATATGAGAGCATCCAATATCCCTGGCCATTAGGGAAATGCAAATCAACACAATGCTGAGATTCCACCTTACTCTAGTAAGAATGCCCAAGATCTATAAAACAAATAACAACAAATGCTGACAAGGCTGTGGGGAAAAGGGAATCCTCTTACACTGCTGGTGGAGCTGTAAACTAGTTCAACCACTTTGGAAAACGATATGGAGGTACCTTCGAAAACTAAGAATAGATCTACCATATGACCCAGCTCTAACACTATTGGGAATATACCCAAAGGGAGATGAGTCGTCATACCACAGAGACACCTGTATTCCATGTTCAATGCAGCACTTTTCACAATAGCAAGGATATGGAATCAACCAAAGTGCCGTCAACAGAAGAATGGATTTAAAAAAACTATGGTACATATACATGGTGGAGTACTACTCAGCAATCAAAAAAATAAAATAATGTCATTTACAGCAAAATGGATGGAATTGGAGAAAATTATTTTAAGTGAAGAAACACAAGCCCCAAAAGAGAAATACCACATGATCTCACTCATATGTGGGAGCTGAATCAAACTTAAAAGAAGGAAAAAATCCTACACAGAAATTGGAACATAATAAGAAGCTAAAGTCAACTTAGCAGAGAAGAGTCAATTTAGGGAGCAGAAAGAAGGAGGGAGGGATCTAGCAAAAGGAAGAGATGATGGGAGAAGAAAGGAAGGAGGGGAGGAACAAGGAGGAGTGAGGAATGAGAAAGAGGGTGACCTCAAAATAAACAGCCCAACTTTAATAGTTTGGGAAATAATTATATAATACCAATAATACCAAAGAATGGTAATAATACAAATGGGCTAGATTATTCATGTAATACTACTGACAATGTAAAGAGATAGATCACTACAGAAAAAAGTTTAGACCTTAAACATAACTGGGATGCAAGGGTATATAGAAAAATAATCCCACAAAAAGACATGCAATGTAGAAGAAAGGCCTTTGGTGAGGGGGTAGAAGAAGGGGGAGGTGCCGGGTGTGGTGGCACATGCCTGTAAGCCCTGTGGCTTGGGAGGTGGAGGGAGGAGGATTGCAAGTTCTAGACTAGAGGCAGTCTGCATAATTTAGCGAGACCCTGTCTCAAAAAGTAAAAAAATGGGCTGGGGTGCAGCTCAGTGGTCAAGCACTTGCAGAGCATGTGTGAGGCCCTGGGTTCAACCCCCAGTACCACAAAAAAGAAGAAGAAGAAGAAGAAGAAGAAGAAGAAGAAGAAGAAGAAGAAGAAGAAGAAGAAGAAGAAGAAGGGGGAGGAGGTAAACAAGAGGGTAAGGGGGAAGTTATCTTTGCAATGTGCAATGAAATGCATATATGGAAATGTCTCAATGAAATGCATGTCAGAATGAATCACATTACGTTGCACATTAACAATTCCCAATTAAAAAAAAGAAT